>VZSZ01007122.1:2699-19213 GCA_013398815.1 Ibidorhyncha struthersii
CAACTCTTCAGCGGCAGCCTCCGCAGTTTGCTCGGGGTCTCGCTGCAGCCTGGGGAGGGGAAGGGGGTGTCTCCGAGGCGAAACGGCAACATTTCACCCTCTTCTCTAACGTCCTACGAGGGCGTCTTTGGCAGGGAGGTAAGCAGAGAGCGGTAACGTTCTCCTTCTCGTAGTTTCTTCCAACCTTAGCCCCCTTGTACCACGAATGAGTGGATCCAAACTTTTCAAAGGAATTTGTCTCTTTCTCATCATTTCCAAACCCTGCGGTCTCATCATAGCCCCCTCTCCCACACACGCTCTTGTCAGTATTCCCCTTGCCACCACGATAAAACTTGTTTCTAGCAGAAACACCTGATCCGGAAGCACAAAATCCCCTCTCCGAGCCATGCTAGGATCAGCTTTCCTCCTGTGCTTGGCTGAGTCCTGCTTCCCGCTTGAACCCCGGCATGTTGAAATCATTATCTGAGCCCCTTTAGGAGCATTTAACTAACAAGCAGCACCAAAACCTTTCTGAGTGATCAGAAGATGCCTTTTGGGACCGAAGTACCCAGTAGAAGCTGAAGAACTATAATTACTGCAGTCGCATCTTGCAATGGCATTTTGTGTCATTCAAAGTTTTTTCGAACACTTCAGAACTTGGACCAAGTCTTATTGGAAAAAAATTATCTCCTGCTCATCTCCTCCTTTTACGAATACAGAGGTACTGCACAGATGTCTGGGTGGGAAAAGTGATCTCCCCAAGGGTTTTTAGTTTCCTTGGAAGGGATATAGAAAAGGGAGATGTCAGGGAGACGGGGAAGGTGTCCTGGACCTATGCCCAATGTCACAAAGTCATGAGCAGCCAGGAGATCTTCCAGAAAAGCTCAGTGTCCCTTTCTGACCACAGTCTGCTGCCTGTTTTTCCAAGAGGCTCAGCGGGAGACTGTCTTGATGATCAGATCTTTAGAAGATGAAGAAGGATGGAAGGAAGATGCGGCCTCATTTGTGCCTGAGGAAACCCAGGACCATGCACACATCTTTTCAGAAAGACCAGAGTTGCTGCAGGTTCGACAGCTGCGGCACCAGAAAGGCTACTGCCAGCAGAGCTGAGTGTGCCCCTTGGCCCTTGTGGGATCAGGGGACCGTCGTTACAGCCCAGGAGTCTGCAGGTGTGCTCCCACACCCACTGGGACCCATACCCTTTCATTCAGACTGATTTGTAATTCCTTTTCATTGCACAAAGTCCTGGATCAAACAAACTGCTTATATATAGAAAATTTTTGGAATTCCTTTTCCGGCATTTGCTGCATAAGGATTTAAATATAATCATAAAGCCTATACTGTATATTCTTCTTTTTGCTCTTTGCACCTTTAGTCCCCATTAGGGATTTTTTGTTTCTGTTTTGACAGCCCCTGTATATATGTGTTTGTGGTTGTTCTGAACTGTTTCCTGATTTAATATCGGTGCAGTTACAGGAGAAGGATGCACCGTTAGCATTTTTTGCTCAAAGTATTTTTCAAGCTCCTTTTTGATGTACTGGTCAGGTTTGCAGCTTCTGTGCTCTTGTTGATCAGAAGAGGAAGGATCAGGTTTATTGTGCCCTATGGGAACGAAGCTCTTTATTCACCTAAGGAAACGCAGCTATCTTCCTACGCTAGCCCCTCTGTATAGATCCAGGTGCAGCAGAAAAGTGAGGAAGTATTTAGTAGGAAGCTGTTATTTAGTGAAATTAAAGTCCTTTTGTGCAATTCTGAGAGATACAGATGAGCCGAACTGGAAATGAGGTGGCTTCTGCAAGCCCACACCTTCCTCCTCAAACATTTTTAAGTTCTAAACATAAGAAGGGAAAAGAAGAGAGACAAAGAAAAGGAATAATTCTGAAGAAATGCTTTCGTTTGCTCTCCTTGCTCGTCTGAGGAACACTTATTCAGCAGTTACCCAGACAAGGGAAAGAAAAAGACTCCTGGTCTTTGTTTCTTTTACGTATAAACAGATCCACAGCCTTGAATAGCCCCGGATCAGATGCTTTTAAACTCAGTCTGAGAGTGCAAATTTCACTCCGTTTGCCCAAATAAAATATTGGCTCATAATGCAACTTGCCATTCTCTCTTTGGGAGATAAAACCGCATTTTAGCATGTGTGTCTGTGTATTGCTGCATGTCATGAACACCTCCCAGCTTAAATCTCTCTAGACCTCCAAGCCCTGGAAAAGCTGGAGATGTTTCCCATCATTGGCCGCTATGAGGATCCCATGGAAGGTCTGAGGGGAGCAGACCTAACGTGACCTGGCCAGGACGTGGGGAGGGCTCACAAAGCTCATTGCTGTCCCCAGGGCAAGCTGCAGTTTCTCCGTAACTATTTCTTTGCTTCCAGAGCCTCTCTGCATAATGGTTAAATTAATTTGTGCAGGAGAGCTGGCGGCACAGCGGTGCTACAAATTCTCACCCACCGTTTCCCAAGCTAAATGTTCTGCAGCCAAATTGGGCGGGTGCTGTCCGGGTCATTCTGAGATCCCATTAATAGTGACTGCATCTCCTTGGCTGGAGAGAGGGCTCGCAGGAAAATGCAGCGAGGAGAGGAGCAGAGCGAAGTGAGCGTGGGCTGCTGTGAGAGTGAGAGGTGGTCCGGGAAGGTCGCCGCATTTCTGCATCTCTTTTAATGGTGATCCCATGGGGCGCCTTGGATTTGCTATACCAAGGGACAGCATTTCTGCTTGTTTTCCTCTGGTGGGATCAATTCCTCATATGTTAGTGGAGACAAAACGCACACCAGAATTTCCAGCATATATCCTGTAAGGCAGAAATGAAACAGCTGCTGCAGTGATCAGTATATACCCATGCTACATCCAATTCCGTTATCCCTCTTCTAGCAAGAGTCTTTGGCTAAACAGTAATACAGGTATTAATTAGATTTTTAGTATATTTATTAACACCTACTGTGGCTGAAAATTTAGGGGAAAAATATCCTCTAATTGTGGTGAACTAATCTCCATATACACAATTAACTACCACTTTGTACGTTTTCTAAGCATTGTGAAAAATCAGATTAGAGTCTCCTGGACAGCCTTCTCTAAGACTCTCCATGCTTTCAGTGCGAGTGCCCTGTTTATGTTCAGTCTTAACTCTGTATTTGCAGTTTTTTTAATAACTGTGTTTTCATCCTTCAAACATCCAGATAAAGGGCTTCACCCCTTAACGCTGTGATTAGACCTCAGCAACCTCTCTCTTGGCAATGTATTTGTGGTTTCTGTTTTGTTTTGTTTTTCTGGCTTGAATTAACACGTTTCAAACCTCTAATGTACTTCTTTAATAACTGGTTTATAAAAAAAAAAGGAGGAGATAAAGAATTTCATCCAAGAATTCCCAGCTGGAGACATCTGTTCAGCAGCAAGTCACCTGATGAACAGCTCTAACCAGCCAAGTGTGAGTTATTTTTATTGGTTCAATGTTTTAAAAATAGATACTTTTTTTCCTTTTAATTGATACCTTTCTAGATATTTCAGTAGATGCCTATGCTGGTCTTCATGGACTTGGATTTATTTCTCCTGAAGGATTAGTACAGCCCAAACCGAGTGATCCATTCCAAAACCTAGCTGGCCAGCTGAAACCAGTAGGAACCAGTTAAATGCTTGAAATGAGGGTTTCCACTAGGGTAATCAAGTTTCCCAAGAGGTGATGGATTTGATGTATAGCCTGTCATGATGAGTTGCAGGCACTCAGCACCTCTGAAAATCAGCCCATAGCAGCTTTCAGCAAATCTAAAGAGACGGGGTGTGCGCGCGTGCGAGCCAGAGCGAGCCGCAGATAGGACACACGTCTTCATTGATCTCGAAAGGGAGGTTGAACCGTTCTGGTTTGAACCACATGATTTGTCATGTTATTTAGCAGCTGTTAAGCTTAGGTGAGCTTGTAGAACCCTGTCGATGCACACTCAGCCCTAATCCACTCTCAGTTTCTTTGTCCGTGCCACTGCCTGGCTTCTCTGCAAATGGGTCGGTCCTGCCGTCCCTCCTGCGGTACTCCCTGAAGTGCTGAGCATCCCTCCTGTCCGCTCCTCCCTACCGCCCAGCAACCCTAAGGCCCTTCCCCGAGGACAGGGCTGATATTACCTTTGTTTTTCCCACTTTTCTTCTGCGCTCTGTATTGTGTCTGGGAAGACTTTTGAGGCTCATAGACTTTGCCTTGATTTGGAGTCTTTGTTGGAGCAGGACCCCAGTTTGACATGGGGAGGGTGACCTGAGAGATGACAGAGGAGGAGGGGCAGAAGGGCAAAAAGGGACAAAGTAGATGAAAACAGGAATGTGGGGCTGCACCATGCGCAGGATGCTGCGGATGCTCCGGTGCTCATCAGTGCAGAGAACTTTCAGCCAGTCTGCAAGCAGCTGGCCTGACTTCATTTGCCATTCATCAGCCTAAACTACTCACCCTTCTTCTACTGGGAAAAATGGGAGCTTTGAACTCTTCCCCACACCCCAGCACAGGGCAGAGTTCATTAAATGGGTGGAGAGGATCTAGAGCCACCGCTTGCCTGCACTATCCAGGCAGTGGGTACCCAGAAGAAAGCTGCATGAGGAGCCCCTCTTCCGCGAACCACTGGAAGGGCTGAAGTCTCCCCAAGGACAGTTGAGATGGGGGAGCAGCAGTACAGCCCCTCCCAGTCCTTTCTGCATGTCACCCTGCCGAGTTATTTGCCGCTGAAGGCAAGAGTGGGACATCACGGGTGGAGAACACACTAAGATCTTCCCTTTTTTCTTCCCTTTGGAATAGGTTCAATTAACCATTTTTTATCTTTCAAAAGAAAAAGAGGTTTTTCTCACTTGAGAAAAGAGAAGAAATGTTTTCCGAAAGCTGTATTTTAATTGACCCAGGCTCAGGAGCGGGAAGGCTGAGGGAAGAATTGCTGTCACGGAATGAACTTTATGAAAGAAAAGCAAATCTCCACCCTGTTTGAACATGGGGAAAACATCACAGAGGCATCCTGCTGCACCAAATGGTAAACATGTCCATGTATTATATCACTTATGGCTTCCTTCAGAGTTTTATGATGCTGTTCTCAATTACTGTGTTTGCATTTGTAATTAGAGTGCAGAACACATTGTGAAGGCAAATTACAGAGCTAACTTGTCCTTTCAAAATAACCCATTTGCTCAGTGTGCTCCCAGAAGCTTCTCTTTATTCAAAGGACTCCAGTGAAGGACTAACTTTCCTTATTGAAAGTGTTGGAATATACATTTGCTGGAGGGAAGGGAGAGGAGGAGAAACACATTTTTGCCCTGGAGCTTTGCTGTGCTTAGGCCTGACCTTTAAACCACTGAAACTCCTGTTGGTTTCTATAAGCATGATCCTCCAGAAGTTTGAGCAACTAATGGAACTGGGGAGGGCTGTGGGAGAAGAATCGGGGGTTTTTGCTCCGCCACCGATTCCCTGTGCAGCCTTGGTCATGTCACTGGCCCTTTTGTGCCTCCTTAACTGGCTGAAAATCTCCTGTAGAAGCACTGGGGTATTATTGTACGATCACATCGATATCAAAGTGAAGGCGAATGTGCAGGGCTGCTACTTGTCCTCCAGTACTTCGTTGTTTTGCAGGAAGGCAAGTCTGAAAGCAGCTCTTTGGAGCTGGTGCTTTTATGTGCATTCAGTCTTTGTCCCGGACTCCCCTTACACAGGGGCTCATTCTCTATTTGGGTACAACGATGGCACATTGCTTTGTGCCATGTTGTCCTTAGTGCTCCGCCAAGTCTCCATGCAAAGACACCGGAGCGCTCTGCTGCTTGGCTTTGCTCGGCGTCTTAGTGGTGTTTCACCGAGCAATTTCGGAACCGCTGCACCACATGTGATGCCCTTTTGTTTTGCTCGAGATGTTGAGCATCGTCAGCAGAGATCCGATCTTCCTTTAAGGCAGGTCAATTGTGTGTACAGAAGGCTGGAGCCTAGGCAAGCTGTGCACTTTGCCTTTGTAAAAAACTGTGTCCGAGTCTGAACTTGGATGCAATAGCACTCTACTTAGAGTGAAAAGGAAGCAAAGTCTCCAGTTGTTACTGTTCTGCCCTGTTTGCAAAGGATATTTGCATTTGGGTATTACTTTCTTTTCTTTTTTTTTTTTCAAAAAGGACTTGACTTTTAACTGGTTTCCCTGCAAGTGGAAGTAACATTTTTATCTCCTGTACCTTAGTTGGGAGGACCCAGGAAAGGGCCCTGCCTCATGTAGCTCTTCCGTAAGCGTATCCTCCGTATCCTGGCCATGCTTTGGCTTTGCTCTCCAGCCAAAGTTTGGGAAAAGGTCAAGCTCTGTGCTTGACACCTACCTAGCACATTGCCCACCAGCATCCTCTGCTCATGCTCCAAGGCTTCCTGAAACCAGGCAAAAATCAAGTAAAGGACACTGAAAAAGGTTGTGTCCTCCCAGGGCAGCAGTGTTTGGGAGATAAAAAAAAAAACAAAAAAAAACAAAAACAAAGAAATCCAAAATCATTGCATTACGAGAATACTACAAGCTTTTCTTTTCTTTTCTTTTCTTTTCTTTTCTTTTCTTTTCTTTTCTTTTCTTTTCTTTTCTTTTCTTTTCTTTTCTTTTCTTTTCTTTTCTTTTCTTTTCTTTTCTTTTCTTTTCTTTTCTCCACTTTTCCCACTACGAAGTAATTTGTACAACTTTTACTCAGGTAATTCCCCATTTCATTTCCAGTGTAGCTACTTTAGAAGTTCACCAGAGCACTGGCTCTCCCCCTGTCAATGCTCAGTTAGTAAATTCATTTCTTGGTATCTCTTGCATGGGTCAGGAAAGTTGATTCCTTGGCTGCAACTTTCTGTCAGGTGCTTGTTCCTTCTGAGCAAAGGTTAGGTCACCTTCCGATGATTCATTGAAAAAAATGGTTTTATTACTTTCCCTGGGTATGGGAGAGTTTCCTTAAAGAAAGAATCTGCAGCACATGGGATGACCATAGGAAAAAGAAGGACTGAAAAGGGGGTTTGCCAGAAGTTATGGGTTCAGCTTAATATCTAGTATAAAATTTTTTGTTTAATGGCATTAAATCCAAGAAAGTGTCTAGAGGAATGAGTCTGAAATTTATAAGTTGTGGGATTACTTGTGAAGTGGTTTAGGAAGGGCATTTTCTGCCGTTGGTATGAGACAATAAGAGAGAATCCAGCGTGGTGTTTCACAGTACCAGATGCACCCCAGTTTCCATAGCTGTGTGTTTAAAATATGGCCCAGGTTCACTGAGCAATGTCAAAACACGTCTGCAAGGCTGACCAGGGAATGAAATACAGCTGTAAAATGGGCAGGCTCAATTTCGTTGGGGGAACAAAAGAGAGAAGGGCGTTTGTCATCCAGAGGATCAAATTTGAGAAACACCTACTGTTGTTTGCCTAGCTGGGATTTAAAATATATACGTCATCGCCCTGTCTTTGTTCCCAGTAACGCTGTTTGCTTTGCTACGCCACTGCGCTGCTCAGGCAGCTAAACGAGACGGGTGGCTTTCCCTTCTGTTTCCAACCAGAGGAGCCCTGGCTCCAGCACCTCGCTCCCAGCGAGCCCCGCAGGCTGCCAGCATCCAAATGCCGCCAAGGACAAATGCAGAGAGACGGCCACCAAAAAATAAGAAGGTGTGAGGTGCGATACGATGCTGTTTGTTTTTCTGGAAGGTGACTAGTTTTCCTAAAATTTCAGCTTCCTCTGCTTTTCATTTTTGACGAAAGCCTCTTTCAGCAGCTGAAGTAAGGAAACATCCTGCGTGTAACACGTGGAAGACTTTTTTGAATAGATGTCCTTCAAAATTAGAGACTTCTACCTGCCTTATGAAATTGCCTCAATATTTCAGGAAACAGCACAGAGGAAAATTCATATTCATGTTAGATTTCACAACGTGATTTTGCAACACCTACAGCAGCGTACCCATGCTTTCTGACAGTGCTCACAACAAGAGTAGGAGATAAGCATGTAAAAAAAAAAAAATTAAAAGCTCTTTACTAGATGGCATCCTTGTAGTTTGTGCTATTTTGAACCTGTCAGCTGCTTAAGTAACAGCTTGTCAGTGATCCCAGCCCGGCCGAATACGAGACCTGGTAGTATGGCTGCAAATTGTCAAGAGCTGAGTGATCTCCCGGGTTGTGATTTATGACTCCACGAACAATGACAAGCGGGGAAAAAAGGCCCTGGTAATTTAGGAAGCAGTTGTGGAAACAATTAGATCACTTTTTTATTAGGTCATTTATAGAATTCTTCCCTTTAAAAATTAGATCCTTGATGAGTGCATTTTTCACACACTCGGATGCTTTGTCCTGTTTTTCAATTGAGGGAAAATCCTGGGCTTTCCTTTGGAAACACTCCTCTGCGATGTCTTTAACTTCACAGGGGCTGAGAAAGCTGCAGGAGCGCGCAGGACTTCCCGGAGCTCCCCCACAAGCCCTGGCCCGTCTACAGCTGAAGCCCTTTGCAAAGATTAATTCCTGCCAAGTCCTTTGCAGGAACTGTGCTGGTTTCTGGACCATTTTCTCACCGCTGGTTGCTCACATCTTTCTGCTGGCCTGACCTCTGTCTGTGACAGAGCTGGAGCCTTCTCAGCTGCGGGGAAGTTCCTAGCACATCACACCGGTACAGGCAAATAATACTGATAACGAAAACTTGGACCGGAGTTTTCAGAAGTGCTGGGGTTTGGGGTTCTTTTATCCTGGTTTTGCCCCTTCTTCTTTCCAACAGCATAATTACTTAGTTGTCATTATATTTCCACTTCCAGTTTCTTCAGCAGCAGTTTGTCCCTTCTTGGCCCAAGGAGCTGAGCAGCACCAGGTCTCCTCTTTTTATAAGGAGCCAGAGGCATTTCTCTAGAAGTGCCCAGGGTCCTGCTACACCGCCCCTCTGAGACTGAGAGCAGATCTCAGAGTTTGCTGGCGGGCTAATGAGAGACAGCTAATATCTCTGAAAAGACACGTTTAACCAAAATCCCTTGTTTGCTTTCTTGGAAGTTGTCAGTCAGTGTTACCAGATTGTTCTGCCCCGATGATACAGTCGCAGCACCGTCATTTCTGAACTCTCTTACAGAGAAACTGGCTCAAAAAGGGACCGAAGCCACTCGGCATCCCGAGAGCTCCCCAGAAGCTCAGGGCCCCCAGCACAGATCCAAGCGCCTGGGATGGGTCTTGAGTTATTTTGCACCATCACTAAGTCCATTATCATGGGGGTTTCTGCTATGAAAAATAATGAAAGATCAACCTGGAAAATGAGCTCTTGCTGTAGAGAGCCCTATTTGCCTCCTTCCCCTTCTTCCGAAGAGGAGGAGGGAGACCTTTGCTTTTCCCAAGCACTGTGTATTGAAGGATGGGGGAAAGAGCTGTGCTTTACCATATTCTCTAGCCCAATGACAGTGAAACTTATTCTCAGCTTTGAGTTGCATTATTCCCCTGCAAAACCTTCTTCTGTTGTGCTATGCACCAGCAAAAATCTTTTTTATTGCCATTAAAAAGACAGCTGAGGTGCCCGTTATTTTTTTTTTTAATTATTATTATTTGTACAGAACTCAGCAAATAAAAACGGGTCCCGGATAAAAGGTGTGTCCTTTCTAGTAAAGCACAAAAAAATCTTAATCTTTGGTCCAGAAGCAGTAGATTGCCACAAACAGTCGGCAGCTAAAATCATTAATCTTTGCTGCTTGCCCAACTGGTACTAGTAGTAAAGAAGATAATACACTAGCAGAATCAGTGACCCACTACAAATTGGTCCTGAAAGGTCCACCAGCCTAAATAGACTTTTGCTGATCCAACACTTGTTAGGAATCCCAACAAAGAGACTATTGGCTCATCTGATGAGCCGCTCACTATTGGGCCTTTTGCAATGGCTGGTGATGGATGACCATACCCTCTTTGAGGGGGAAGATGCAGCTCCTGGTATGGGGCCTTTTCTCATCTTAAATTTGTACTCAATAAATCACAGGTGCAGAAGAGACAGCATCAGTTTCATTACACCTACATGCTCCAGTATCAATCATGCCAACACAACGGGCTGCGTACAGTTCATTTCGGGAGGCTCTTTCTGTTCCAATACCATTTCCATTCCGTTGTGCTTTAGCATTCCTAAAGTGTTGAGCCTCCGCAGCGAAACACTGGGGGAGAAGGATGGGATGCGCTGTAATTGCGGTCTTTCGACAGGAGACAGGGCTTAGCTCACGTATGTCGGTTTACCATCCCTTGCTATTGTTAGAGGTAAAGTCTTAAATCGTTCGGTAAATAGTATCACCGATTCTGTGGTCGTCACACATCACTATTGTTGTTAACCTTGCTATTTCATTTGCTCTTTCACACAGACCTTTAGTCTGGGTTGCAGCAATTGCCCCGGAATGGTCCCCTTTTGTGATTATAATATCTTTTTTCTATCTGGTTTATGATATTTATTGAGATGATGCTGTGATGCTGTAATCCTGTACTTGCCCTTACCCAAACCTAACTGTAACAAAGAGACAGTTTCAGGGAGCTGCTTGGGTGTTTTCTCATTTAAAAGAGTTTCTGCCGTGTTCTCTCTGGCTGGTAAACGCTCTGGGACCTTTGAAAGGTATGTCCATTACGATTCACAATTTATGAATACATTGCAGAGCTCCCACATTGTTATGTTAATTCCAATGTCAGCAGTTAAAATACACTTAAAACGAAGGAGGCTTTAGAGCTTTCAGACTTTATATTTAATGTACATAATCAAATACTTTCATGGCATTAAATGCATGTCTAACACTCATCATAAAAACTATACACTATGTTTTTCAAGTATAATAAAAGGTAATAGATTATTATTCCCCATGTGTGTCCAAAATCCACTTTGCCATCTTTAAACAGGGAGAGTAATTTCTTAGTGTCCAATTATACTCTGATTTGCATAGGAGCAACTATGTTTCATGCAATTAAGTTATCACAAAGTCCTGTCATTCTGTAGCATTCTGTTAATCTTTAACTCAGCGAAAAGCCATGTCAGCAGAGCACCAACACAGAAAAGATGGGTGTTCAAAGGAACTGCAATAGGAGCACATTCAGGACTGTCAGACAGAACAAGCTTTTCAAAAGGACACTTCCATTCAGTTTAAACCTACAAGGGTGTTGGGCTGACACCTCCATTTATTTGCCGTAGGGCTATAAGGAGAGAAAGAGAGAGACTTTCAGTCTTATTAAAGCAGTATTTGGAATACAAAAAAAGGGATTCCTTTCCTCTGCTCCTTTTACTCTGTCTCAGCGGCAGATCATAAAGCACAGACAGCATTAATGCAAGACGAGAAAGTATTGGGTCTAATGTGCAGCCGAAAGACTTGATTTTCTGTGAACCAGCTACCAAATCTAATTATTTGTTTGTTTTTTGCAATCGGTAGGGAGACGAAAAGGGAATGTATTTCAAAAATGTAATTAGGAGTACAGAAGTCCCAGTAAATAGCATTTTTCTGCCACATTGTTTTGTGGGTGTCTGGTCCATGAGCTAAGAGCAGGTTGTGGCTGACAGCACCGGTATGGTTCAGTGATTATTCGGGTCAGGTACCTGCAGCAGGTTCAGCTTTACAAGATTAAAATGGTAATTGATCTTTGAGAGAACATTTGAGGACAAAACATGATTACGTTCGTAACAGATCCTTAGCCGGTATACATCGGCCATCATACCCAGTAGAGAGAGCCCAGCTGCACCTCTAACCCCGTCTACTCTCAAAATACTGGGCACACGGTGAAATTTGAAGGTGTGAATATTGCAGGTAAAAGTTTGCAGGTTGCTTATTTCTGCTTGATTTCCAAAGCGTCCGTAAACGCAGCCCAAGCAGGTTTCCCTGCTAACATTCTCATTACTTTCACTGAAAGCTGGCACTTACCTTTCGTGTTTTGTCTCGGGGATCTTTACTCCTGTGAGTACATATTATCTAATATTCATTTCGCCGGGTCAATTTGCAGAAAATCTTTCGCTTTCAAGGTTTCTTCTAAATTCTTATATTTTTCATTTTTCATCTCAATTAAAAATAAACCATGCTGTGAGTCTGCTTTGTAGTTCTTTTATCATGCTACTGACTCTGTGCATTTTTTCACCTATATACTAATAAAAAGGTCTTTTTAATACATATAAATATACATATACCTCAGTAACTGGTTTTTAGGGCTACTGTCCAAAGAAACTTTTCTTGTCTTTCATTTGCACTGTGCTGCAAAACCCAGTTTTAACTCAAAAGAAACTGTAAAGAACTCTTTGTTATCTTCATTTTGGCCTTAATCTATAATGAATATTAATAGCACTTGTAAGGTGAGGTACAGATTAAAAGCATTAAAACATAGCTTGGATGTTTTCAAAGGTTGCATGCTGGGTAACATTTCTGGAAGTGCCAAAGGGCCAGATTTGTTAGTGCAATTTTAGAAGTGACTTCGATTCCTCTTTTTAAAGATGTCTAAAGCTATGCCAAAGTACAAATAGGTATTTTATGTAAGGTTCAAAAGCACCTTCGTCATCACCAATGTAAAATAAAATTGAGGTGCTTTTGCAAATCTCTTTAGAAAATTGTTTGCACTGTTACAGTCTCTATCTAAATAACTTCCAAAAATGGGACTTTGTCATTTAGACGTCTTTGGAAAGTGCGTCCTATGTGCCTGCCGGGATAGCACAGGGCTTTAGCCAGAGGTGAAGTCCAGGGGACAGATTTTGTGTGGAAAACCAAATAGGGTTGTACTTTATTCCTGCCAGAGTCGGTGGCACAACTGCCACTGATGATCAGTGACATTGGTTCAGGTCTACTGGGACCCGCAGAAAACGGCAAAGCCCATCTCTTGCCCTTTTAGCGTTGCGTCTGCAGCTGAACGCTAATAACCACTTCAACAGCAGGAAGCTTTCTCCCAGGGAAGTCGGTGTGTACACAAGCCTGGCAAGCTGTCAACTGATTTGGCAGATGAGGGCTTTAATGCAGTCCATATTGCTTCTGGTGGAAAGTTCAGGGCCCGGTGAGACCTCGTGCATAACGCCGGGCTGCACCCCGCTCCTTTTGGACAGGACTTTTGGGCTTGCACAGGCTGCTGGCCCCAAATGCGGCCCTGCACACGTGTGCCTGCACGTGTGAGGACACACGGACCTTGGACGGTTTCTACCACGTGCTTGTATTCACATCTGCCGCCCTGAAACAACCCCCCAGAAGACTCTTTAACCCATAAAATGGATGATGCAACGACGGCCTCCTGCTTCAGTCTGAAACCAAATGTGCTCGGTGAACTGTCAAGCATTGCTACCAACGGGCAAGGGAGATGAGAAGGGAGCGCTTGTATTGTTGGCAGCATGTGTCCTGAATTAACGTAAACCTCCCGTCGGATACCAGAGAGGTGTGACCGAACACCGTGTTAAAGAACGTGCCCAAGAAAGTGACGGTTTTGGGAGGTCAGTTTAAAGCACCTGAGGATAACCTTGAAAAACACTGCTCTTGAGGGGTTAAGAAAGTTTGTCTTGACTGGGAGGGCTTTTGTGAAATACTTTGCTTGCGTTGGTCAGGAGGCAAAGAGCTGGATTAAAGGGCTGCCCGCTAAAGTAAAATCTTAATCCACCCCTCGCAGAAACCGATGGGGCCCAGGCTGCTCTTGGGCAGTCAGGAGCCATGAAAATAATTCTGGAAAATGTTCTCATAACCTGGTAAAAGAGCTGATTTAATAAAATTATTACATTGTCAGTTTATGATTTTACTTAGAAATCTTTTGGCCTAGTTCAGGTTAAAAAAAAGTCACCAGCTTTAGTTCTTCTGCAGAAAAAAAGACCCCATCATTTATTAGATGAATGAAGATATCAATTTCTGTTTAAACATTAACAGGGTGATGCCAAATATTAGTCAGTTCCTAATAATTTTGAGGGATTAAAAAGATAATAAAAGTAATAGTCCATTACATTACCTACTTCAGCAAGATTGTAATGAATGTAATAAATTCCAGATCAGGGTTATAACAACTTCCATCTATTTAAAATGAATTTGTAGGGTTACTTTCATTAACTATGTATATGGAGAAAATGATCTGACATATTACTTTAAAAGAGCTGTAAAACCGATTAGAAGGAAATATGCTTCCCAGACAGTGATCTAGGCCGCTGGGGAAATTTTATCCCTGGGAAGAAGGGGGGAAAAAGGAAGGGAAGAGGAAGGCATCTTAGAGGACGCTATTGCATCATGTCTTTAACATGCCCCCGGAGCTGCTTCGCTCCTCGGGAGAGATTCGGGCAGTAACAACAGTCAGAGAGCAGGAAAGGGATGAAAGCCACTTTCTGTCCTGGCTTTTCTATTCCCTCCGCCTCCTTCCTGGGGAAGGGACGGATCTGTTAATGAATAAAGGGTTCTCGCGCTGGGGATTTGTGCATGGAAATGAAACTGCGCCTGGTTCTGGTACGGCCTTTTGGCAGCCCAGGGGAAGGCTGAGGCATTAAAGGGGACGGTGGCCTCATTGCTCGGAGGAGACAAGGGACCTAGCACTTGACTGCACTACAGAAATTACTGCTGCACCTAGAATGCAGCCTTCATTTATCAATTTCATAGCAAGGGGGAAAGGGAAAGGGAGGGGGGAAACCCAACATCTGACAGCCTTTTTCAGCTCACGCTACATCTACCCACCGAGAGCCCTCCAAATCCAGTCATGTGCGTTATAAAGAGTCTTGGATAAAGTAACTTAATACTAATGATTTATACTTAATTGGACCTCTAAGTGATTAAAGTGGCACTAATGAATGAGTAACATCCTTCTAATTCCCTTTTTCCATTTGGCTTGGGCTGAAGGCCCCTTCTTTGTGCAGGATTTGACTTGGGGGAAAGCAATGCCAAGATTTTTTAAGCTTTTAGTAGCACGTCTGGAATGAGCTGCTTGGATCATGTTTACAATAAATGACTCCATAAGCACGCTACCAGGGCATTGATTTTTTTCTTTCTTTCTTTCTTTCTCTTTCTTGCTTTCTTTTATTGGATTAGCCAATTGTGAGGTTAATGAATATGCATTTGGCAACCCATGTTTGTGAGGCCAAGTCCCACGTGGGCATCAAAGTGTTTGAAATGTGCGAGCGTAAATATCAGCTTTGTCAAAATATTGATTCACTTTAAGAGTAACACAGCGCCCCCCCCCTTTGTGCTAACGTGCATAAGGATAAACCTGCTTTACGTATCTTTTACTTATTTTATGGGACTTAATATTGCTAATTAATCGACTGAATCAGCTGAGATTTTCTAACTCTATACTTCAGTGTTTTTTCCCTGTTTTTTCCATCTAAAAATTATTGTTGCTTTATTTCTTAAAAAAAAATATTCCGTTAAAAATGTAGGCCTCAACACTTGCAATATATAACTTTTTTAAAGGAGAGGGAGATCCAGAACCTCACATGTTTCACTTTGTATTGGTAAAGGGAATATTACGCAGCAAAAAGAGGGCTTGAACTCAGGAGATGTGCAGAGCACTCGTCTTGCACTGGGGCAGATCCAGCTCATCCCTTGCAGCTGGGGCAGCTCCCATCTCTGAGATGGGAGAACAGGAGAGGAGCAATGAATTGTTTATAACACTGTGCTAAATTGGCAGTTATTTTAAATTAATTTGGGTATGCTTACCCACATGCCCCAATTATGTCTCTCACTGGAACATAGATAGGAGTGTACCACATATACCGTATGGCAGTTGGCATGATGATGCTATGGTTGGGTTGTGACAGCAAAACTGCCATAATGCAAATAAAATGCTTAGGCTTCTTTTACACCAAAGATTTGATTAATTTAGACAACCCCCCAGCTCTCTGTTGCTGTATGTTTTCTTATATGGCTGTGGTAGGTTTTGAACCACCTGGCTTCAGTGCAGTGGGACATCATGTATCAAACAAAACCACATATTCCCGGGTTTCCTGATACAAATTCCTGATACAAAAAATGGCATTATTTGGGATGGGGTTTTGGGGTATTTTTTTTAATCCCTGATTCAGGAATATTTGATAGTGAGAAAGCTTTATGAAATAGCTTTGATTTCATCAGATACTGTCAGAGACGAGGACAATTCAGGAAGCGTGAAAACTCCCTCACCTGATTCTGAGGGCAGATTGCTATCCAAGGCTGGCTGCCGTCATGGGTAATAAAATTGCACTGCGGGTGTTGATAGAAACTGGCTAATTAATAGACCATTACTGTGCTGTCATTGACTAACATTAGAACCCTTTGAGACTAGTTACACTGGCAAAAATCTGGAGGAACTCTTAGAGTCTGCTGAAACTTGGATTTAACGATACGTTTTGACCAGAATTTTAGGAATATATAATTTTTTCAGGTGCTGTCCACACTTATGTCTGACTTATGTGGATGCTCTTTATGAGCCAAATGCTCACACAGGGTTATACACATTAGAAAAAGGGACAAATGGAAGGAATTTCAGCAAATAAGCAGTGGTGCCCTCACACCCCTACAAGCACTTAATGAAGTTTATTCCCCTTTCACCACAGCTCTCTGTGAGGTTTGCCTGCACCTCTGGAGAAGAGGCTGTGCACCCAGACACCAAGCATCCTTCCTCTCCTCTCTGCTCCCCTCTCCTCCCCTCCCCTCCCT
>VZSZ01007122.1:19232-143025 GCA_013398815.1 Ibidorhyncha struthersii
ACAAGCTGGAGTGTGTGTGGGGAGGAGTGGTTTGACACATTGGGTTTTCTCAGTCTTGCGGTTCCAGCAAGGGGAAATCTCTGTTAAACATCTTTTGGGATGGTGCAGCAATGATTCAGGAGAAGGCTGACAAGGACATTAGTACGGAGTAGCAGGGAAGGGAGAGGTATTATCCAGAGATACAGAAAATGCCTGGTCAGGAATACGAGAAATGAGAAAAAGTGAAGAGTGGAAGAAATAAGCAAAGAGAGAGAAGTAACAGCAGCATTTAACCCAGGGAGAAAGACGCAAAGTGATTTCTGCAGCAGTGGGAAGGAGAAAGTATGAGGAAAAGTAAGATTTATTGAGGAGCAGCTAACATGAGATTGGAGCCTGTCGAGGGTGAAGGAAATGAAAAAAAAATAAAAATAAAGGCAGCAATTTTGCATTGTTCTTGCCAGAAGTTAATCAGCCTTTGCACCCTCGAGGCTGGCCGTCTCCCCCGAGCCCCTTGGGAAGCAACCCCAAGGGCTGCGTCCAGCTGCAGCAGCGAGAGCAGACAAGCAGCGCTTGGTTTCCAGCACCCAACCTTTGGCTGCTGCGAGCACGGCCGAGCGGTTCATCGAACACTTTTGCACCATCTGCGGAGAGAGATGGCAGGGCAGCACGCGGCCGGGCAGGCAGATCTCCCTGTCTCTTTCCTGCAAAGCAATTGCTGCTCAGTCCCTTTCCACAAAGCAACACAATCCTCAGAAGAGCTGTGAAAATGTCACTTGTCGGGGCCCTGGGAGATGCTTCTCTAGATCCCCCGGAACAAAGCGCGTCAAACCAACTTTAAATGGAAGAAACACTGAACGCACAACTCTGTTCCCTGATAATCTTTCCAAATTCTTCTGAAGAGCCTCATTCATGGCACAGAGGGTTCCCAGGACTCGCTCTCTTCAAGGGCTGGTTAGCTGTACAAACATACCATTTGCTTTTGCATCTCTTTGAACTATCCTCAAAACACGGGCGTAATAATTGGATACCCTTACCTCTGCTGGCCTATGCAGCATGGGTCATATATGTAAACATCAAACTCAAATAACAACCCCCAAATTTAATTTATTTCTACCTAAACAAGTTCTTTTATCATAAAGCAATAAATTTGTCTTGGTGCTAGCAATTTGTTGTGGGTGACATAACACTGCAAATTGATTAATCGCTACTGTACACGACAAAATGAGAAAAGCAAGGAATTATTATGAATAGCGTCCATCTGATACAGTAGGGATTCATTATTCAAAAGTGTTAGCTAGTGGTTAGCTATCCCCTTGTTGCAGATTACATTCATTTGCAGAATCCTACATCATGCTTACACAAATCAACAAACATGCATTTATTAAGACATGGAATGAAAGCTATTAAAATGTGAAAAATTGCCTTTTTCTTTAAAAAAAATGAGTCAAGTTTGGTGGTAGCTTTTTTTTTTGGTGGGGGATGTTTCTATGTGGCTGAAGCAAAGAAGCTTATTACATTATTTCTGTGTTTGCATCCAGAACCAGTCACATCAGGCTAAGTCCATTGATATTGGTCATTAGTGTCTTACAGTGAGCCTTTATTTCACAGGCTGGAGGATTTGGAGTATCAGAAGTGTTGGGCCAAAATTATAAATATAGTACAATAGGTTGTCTTTGCCCTTTCAAGGCACATTTTAATATTTAGCATTATATTTGTACCAACAGATCGCACCCATGTCTGAGGAACTTGTTCTGCTTGAGGTGAAGCACAAAGTATGAACAAAGGAAGAGCTCTTCCCGCTGACAAAGTACAAAACAGTATTTAGGGCCGAGATGTTCCGTGTTTCCCAGGCTGAACGGTGGACCTCACGTTAAGTATGAAATTACTTGGAAAGAATAAATTTCAGACGCAAACTACAGAAAAAACATGATCTAGACCCCTTATTTGCATAGTTGTCCTGAGGATCATCAATCTCTTCTGAGACTGGGAGTAAGGTTTTGTGTGCCCACCTCTATTGCACACGGGTGATGTATCTAAGCTTGTCATCACTGCCAGGAAATCCGCGTTCTCTGTGTAAGCAGGCCTTGGCACAATAACACAGCAAAAAAGATTGGTTTAACTTTTGAGGAAGGGCATGAAGAAAATAGTCTTTTCTTCTGTCACTGTTTCAGGAGCTCTTGCACTCCCGCGTTGTGTATGCTTCTACAGATAATAGGATTAAGGGCATCAAACAGTGAACTTTCCCTGCCTCCCTCTCTCCCTCTGCATCTCCTGTCGGTGCAAAGTGCTTTTCCTTCTCTTTGGAAAATTGCTTCTATCATGCATTGCTTGCGGGAAGAAACACACTAACTGTGGAAACAGCAGCTCAGCAACAGCTCAGTCTGAACTCAGGTCTCTTGTCTTTTAGCTCTGCTCTGAAATGCCACGTGTTAAATTGTTTTAATGGCTACTTGTAGCGAATCTTTACTAAAATATCACCATAAGGGTTTTTTTTTAAATGTTGCTGGAGTTTTAAAGTGAAGTTAGTCATTCCACTTGGGTGTTCCGTATAAGAAAAGAAAGGGGTACTGAAAAACGAAAAGCAGCATGCAAAATAGGGGTGTTAGGGCTGTGGTACACAATATTAGTGCATTCTGGTATTGACTATTGGTTACTCTTTTAGGTCTAGTTTCATTAACATGCTGTGATTAGATTAGTTGGGATAGACATGAGGTATAACCATGAATAACTCTGAGAAAAACATCCCTAAGCCTGTTACTCTGCTCCCCTGGGAAACGTGGGCCCAGAGACAGCAAAAGAGCTTTGCACTGTGAGAGGTTTCTCCTTGCTTGCCTCCACTGACGCCCTGTGGACCTCAGTAACCATTTCTTTGCACACCAGAATCACTAAAGCCAGATCACTTCTCAGTCAGAGCTGGAGCCAGCGCCGGCTCTCCTGGGTTTGATGCTGCTGCAAGGATGCTGCTGGCTTCTCCTGGAGCGCTCTCAGCAGTCAGCCAGGCCAGTCTGTCCTTTCCAGACTGTTTCAAGTGCTTTCATTTCATGGGTACTGACCGACTCGTTTAAAACAAGAAGGCGGCGTGCTGCCGGGTGTAACACCTGGTGAGCAGAGCAGCGATGCTCACCGGACCGTCTTTCACTGCGCCCGCTGCTGTTAAAACACAGAAGGGAAAAAAATGCTCTTGAGTGAGGACTTACGCTCTGCTCAGGGGTGATGGCCCAGGAGAAGAAACGTGGGAACCTCTTCACCCCAGCCCTGCCTGAGCTGCCCCATTAAAGGCGCCCAGCATGGTCAGTGGAGGGTGGCAGCGACGCTGTAGGATGCAGAGAGATCGGGAGGTCCAGCTCTCCCCCTGCGTCACCTCCCGATCTCGCTGTAAAGCAGGGAAGGACACCAAACCCCGCTGTGGACATGGAGCTAGCTGACTTGTATCCTCAAGGACAACAGTGGCGAACCTGGTTACAGCTGAAATACAGGTGCCAAGGGAAATCCAGTCTTCCCTGGTGGTTAAATCGGATCGTGAGGTTGTGACTGACTCTGACAAGAATGTAGGGGGCAAAAAGATGGGGTATTTTGCTTATCCCTACAGGGACAGCTACGGTACAAAATAATTGACATTAAATTCCAGATCAGCTATGTTTTTTATCTAATTCTGGACTCAGACTTGATTCAGCAAAGTGATTTAAGCACTTTTAAGGTGCTGTCAAATCACTGTTCTACCTAGAACCGCAACAGAGTCGATTCCTGCAGCAAATTAGCTCTTAACCATTCATCTCTGTGCTAGGTAAGCCATTTCCATCAGCCACCTACAGTTTTAATGAGAGGAATGGGGGGAAGAAAGGGAAAGATTTCTGTCTGGGCAGTCCTTCTTTGCCCTGGGAGTATTTCCGTGCTGCTGTGCAGTGAAAAGTTAATCTTTCTTGACGGGTGATGCATGTGGATAGTAGTTCATACATTTGATACTGAATGCTTGATATAGCTCAGTGATCCCATATAAACACCGCAGAAGCAGAGGGGACCCTGGGCAAGGAAAAGATCTGTCTTAAATCCCTGTGTCTGTCACATCACAGCATCCTTCTGTAATGACATGCAAACTTCAGAGAGGCTGCAGCATCTCTGTCATGTCAGGGAGACACTTGGCTGTTAATGACTAACTTCCCAGTGACAGCATTTCTTTTTGTAGCTTGCTTCCCTTTGGATTTTTGCAAAAGCGTCTGCAAAATAAATAGATAAATGAAATCAATCCGTCAAGGGCGGGCAACTCGTGTAGGAGGACAGCAGGAATCTGTTCCCCAGCCGATTGGATCAGCTTGGGATTTTTTTTCCCTGAAGTGGCAGCATCCTCCTTCCCTGTTGATCCCCTCACACGGGGCAAGAAAGGGGTTTTGCAGAGGTGACCCACTGTTTAAAAGACAGAAGGGTGACTTTATACCTAAATATATAAAAATGGGTTTGAAATGCAGTCACAGGACAGTTATAAACCAGTGGTTTTGATAGTTGCTTAGAGCATTTGAATACCCAAGAACTAAGGAGCTGCTGCGTGTGCTGTGCTAACAGCCTGGCCGCGCGCTGGTGGCACTCAGCGGAGCTGTGCTGAAGTCAGGGCAGCGAATCAGCCAGGTACCGGCCGGGGAGTTGACCAGCGCGACTGGAGTACAAGATAAATGTTTACAGAGGGACAAAGTTCTCTCCAGATAGTACAAGTGCAGGAAAAAACAGCTTATACGAATCTCTTTATGTCTCAGTTTATCTGTTGTCGTTAATGGATCTTTAATTGTTGTTTAGGGGCTAACTCCTGAATCTACTTTCAGGACAAAATCCTGTGAAATGGCTATTAACGGCTGCGCTAGAGACAAGTGAGGGCTCCCTTACAAAGCTCCTGCATGCAGTCACACCTCTAATTCTCCCTGGTTCCCTAATTAGAGTAGCAAAACCTTAATCTTCCCTAGAAATGCTTTGTCAGTAGGCAGTGGCGGTCTGCCTGCAGAGTTAAGTACATCAGAGATTTCATCTCCTTACAAATGTTGACCTCCAGCAAGGCATCATAAGCTACACTGGAAAAAAAAATAAAACTAAAATTGCAAGTAACCTGTCTCTGTCAGGCAGGGAGTTCAGCGTGGTGGATGTGGGGTATCTCAGGCTGCTTACGGCCATCGCGTGGGCTCCCCCGAAATCTAGTCTGAAAGTGTTTGGTTACAGACACAAAGTCTGCAAGGCTTTACTGTAACCTTCTGCAAATATCACCCTGCAGCTTTGCCTCTGTTCTCACATCGGTTTTCAAATTGCAGAAATTCCCCCTGTGAAGTTCCAGTTATGCAATGGAGGGAATGGGAAGAGAAATAGAACATGCAGATATTTGTACGGGAATGGGAATAGCAGTAGGAATAGGAATAAGAGTAGAAGTAGGAATAGGAATAAGAGTAGAAGTAGGAAAAGGAAAAGGAAAAGGAAAAGGAAAAGGAAAAGGAAAAGGAAAAGGAAAAGGTATATGTTTGTTCCAAGGTCATCTGAAAGGCAGTGGCAGACCTAGCAATAAATAGTGCTTTCTCATTATATGCTTTTCTAAAACACTCGTGAGTTTGATGTACATGGCATACGGTCCGCCTGCCGCTTCTCACGCACTGCTCTGCTCTGCCATCTAACCGCACACCTCTCGACGGGCCGCGTCCTTAGCAGGGGTAATTGAATGGGGCCATCCTCACGCTTCGACGGAAACGAGTAACAGGAGGGATGAATGGAGGTGAATATGCATCGTGCTCCTTGTCAATACATCATTTTACTCTTAGCAGAAGAAAAGGGAGCCAGGCTTTTATTTACCTACTGACTGAGCAAAGGCCAACAATCCTCACTCTGTCAAATTACTTAAGTCCAGCAAATGCTGCAAAACCTGAACCAAAAAGGATTTTAAAGCTGGTGAAAGATTACCATGGGGTGGGCTATGCAGCTTTTATAAAACAATTGCATCAAGCTTGGGAAGGTAAAGAATCTAAAGGCATTAACCCAGCAAGGGGTGAGGCTGTCAGCGGAGCCAGAGAGCATTAAATGTCCAGTTGCAACACATTTTCAGTGCAAATCAGTCACCAGACTTCTTCATACACCTCTGAAAACCCCAGCCTAACGTGGATGGCATGAGCACTGCTTTGTTCTTCCTACATCCGACGTGGATGGGTGGGAAATAAAAAGGGGACGTTACCTGGCAGGGACAGAAGAAAGAGCGTGTGCAGAGGAGGTGAGGACTCCTCCGGGCTGCCACTGAGGGAGGGCACAGAGTTTCACATCTCTGTGCTGCAAAAGATTTGGTTCCCCACTCCCCATCCCCACTGTGCAAGCCGAGAGTGAAATGCTTCAAAGCCAGGAAGGTAAATCCTCTGTTCACAGGTGTAAGTGTCTGCCTCGGGTGGAAGGTTGTGATGGTTCCCCTGGACATAAGGGTCTTGGGCTACAACAGCGTGCATTGCTCGTCCCTCTAAGGTGCTGAAAGCCCGTCCATGAAGCTCTTGGAAACCACTGGATCAAAACCAGCTGTGGAAGTGCAAAGTGCATTTGCTTATTTTGAAACGAAGATCTCTCCTATGGAAAAAATCAAATAAAACCTGCAGGGCAATCAGTGGGTAAGAGAAGGAAAAATTAGAGCTCATTACAAGGCAGCAATAGAAATGGCTTTTGAAAAGCTTTGTTATTTTTCTTCTACCTAAACCAGGGAGGAAGAAGGGAGAGGAAACAACTTGGATTGGCGTCAAAACCCTCTTGTCTCACACATTTACACTCTCCACTGCACCGATTACTCTAGTTCACCTTTAATTTGCCTTTTGATGGTTGTAGGCTGATACCAAATACTCCTGAAAGCTGACACTTGGCAAAGAGCACATTGCACTCCCATCTCAGGCATATGACATGAGAGAAGGATTTGAGACCATCGGAGCTACGAAAGCTATTGCTGATGTGATCCTAGGACATTTTAACCTGACTTGATTTTGCTATTCCTGTGCATCCCAAATGCGTAAGTGCGACAGAGGGACATCTATTTTAAAAAATGCCAAAGCAAAGTGCCAATGATATATGCTGGACATCTCATATGAGAAACATCTCCCTCCACCTTCTCTTCCTTTTTGGCAAAATCTCAACAACCGAGCTGCTTTCCGTGCCCACACGTTCATCCATACAGGCAGCTGATTTATCCATCACTCTCCTCACCCCAGAAAGTTTCTCCACGGTCTCCTCTTTGTCACTGACACCCAGAGAGGCCCTGACCTTTGCAGTACTCGATAGCGAGCCTCTGTGCAGACATACTCAAGGGTTCAGATATGTTGTATTGCTGCTGCCTGAGCTGTCAAGAGGACAAACAGCAACAAGATAGTTGCACAGCATTAAATAATTGGGGACTAAGTGGATTACTTCATAGTACTGGAAAAACACCTTGCTGTTGATAGACATCAGCAGAGCAGGAGACAGGGTGACACGCACTTTGTGTGTGAATAACCAGCGAAGATTTGAACCCAGCTGCACTGTAAGAAGGGCTCAGTTCTCTCTCTTTGTGTTTCATCAAAATCTTGCTTGTTCAATTTTAAACCTACCGCTTCTTGTCCTACCAACAGCCAGCCCAGACATTATTTTCATCCTCCTTCAAAGGGAAGACCATTGCCTTCAATCACGGTCTGTTTATGATATGAAAATAGCTGTTGAAATGGATGTTCTTGCGATGCATGACTTTATTTGTGGATAGGATTTTTTGGGGCAAAAGTTCAGGTTTAGAAAAAACATCTCTGGAATTTTGTGAACAAAACAAAAGGAAACAAAAAAACCCCAAGTGATTCCATGAGAATAGAGCAAAACTTCATCCCCACCTCTTTTTTATGTTTTTTTGATCTGCAAAGTTCAATAAAATGGGGCATATGAAGCCTGGTTTCCAGCCCTAGCAAGGAGTAAATGCTCTGGCTGATGGTGATGGATACTCTCCCTGCATCCGACACACTGTACAGGTATGATGCAGCCACTGTTTCCATCACACTACAAGTGGCATAAATCTCAAACACATCACTGAGTAGCATCTGGTGTGTTGTAAAAGTGATGTTGAAACAGCTTGTTTTTTTTTTTTTTTTATTAATTTAAAGTTTGTTACTCACTGATAAGTATTGGAGGACAGAACTCATTTGCACTTGTTCAGCCAGGGTGTTTAAAGATGAGCCTTCACCTGATCTGGCAATAATTTAGGCTAAACACATGCTCACGTACAGGAAGGGGAAAACTGCCATAAGGGCTTTGCCACCAGTTCACGTTGCTGCTCACAACCTCATTTCTCTTCTCTGCTGTCCAGATTTGTTTTCTTGTGTATTTCTAAATGAGCATGTTAGCCAACATGGTCACGCATAATTAAACATCTGGCAAATTTACCATGACATAAAGTCCAATAGAGTATCCAATAGAGTGCTTGGGAATGGGGGATTGGTTTGGGGAACGGGGCTCATCCTCCATCTGCGGAGGACCTCCACAGGCTGGGGAACATCTGTGCCTCTGCAGTAACAGAGTGAGCAGCAGATATTTCCTTGTCTATATGGGCATTGTTTTAAGCAAAACAGAGACAGAAGAAGCTGCAATATATTAGGCTTCAGCTTGATCTACACTGAAGCCAGCCCTCTTGCATCCTTTGCCTCTTTGGCTGGGCAAGTGGCCCCACAGGTCACCTGGCTGCTACCTCTGAACATGGATAAGGGCTGAGCTGCGATTACCTTTTCTTCAGCAGGACCACTGTGTTTGGTATTTGTCTTTTGCTGATTTCAAAAAAAAAAAAAACAAAAACCTATGGAAATGACATGTCAGACAGACAGACAATACAAGCCTCACTTCCTTAGAAAAATGGGATGAAAGTTAGTGAGAAAAAAGCTACTTTTTCATAGTCTATTGCTTTTCTATCATGTTCCTCTTGCTCCAGCCCCTGGATAAGAGAATTTTCGGTTTGATACTCTAATCCTAGGACATAAGACATGAATCTACACTGCCCACAGGGTCTGCGCTTCGTCCCTGATTACATTCTTGCTGTTGTATCTCTGCTTTTTCTGTAGTGGTTAATGATAAAATAATGATAAATAAGAAACCAAACAAAATCAGTTGTTAGGACACACTTTGCAACCCATGGACCCCAAAGCTCTTTTAAAAGAAAAAAGATGTTTTGTTCCTTTATGAGACAGATTATCATGGCTTTCCAAGACCTTCCCCTTCATCCATGACAACATCACCCTCTCCCTGCCTTTTCCCATACGTCTTTTTTTATGCATGGCAAACCCAGCCAGGCAGGGTTTTGCTTTCTCCTTCATAAGAAGGATCCTTTGCCCCCTCGAGGTCACCCAGAATATTCACCCCCATTCCTCCCCGCTCATCAGACTGGGGCTGCTCCCATCCCCTGCCACTCGTGCTCCCCTCTCCCCCTGACATTGCCATGCACCACATCAAATAACTGTTGTTATAACTCTCCTCCTTCCCCAACTAAAATATACTTGAATGGGAGGGAGAGGGGGAACGGGGAAATAGCTGGGTTTATTTTAATAGTTTCCACTCTCAGTTCAGTTTTATAGTACAGTATATTTAACTTTAACGTATGGACAGCTGGATGCATTTAACAGCACAATGGAAAGAATTTAGCAAGTATACATTACAGGCCGTGTATTTGGAGCTGATCACTACATATTTCTTCATAATATTTAGATGCGCCTGTTACAGATTGTGTCAGGCTGATCAAAATATGTTTGTGTCAGGTAAGATTTGTCGTAGATGAGCCTCTTTATTTCTTTACTTACTAAAACTCGTCCTACAGGAAGAAGCTGATATCAGCAAGTTTAGCCCGATGCTTACGGTAGGGTTACTTGCCTTCTCTGCAGAAGCCAAAAAAAGCCATAAATACACAGAAACATAGGGGCATATTCGGAGCACAGAGCATGGGCACATTGCTCCATTTGTGGTGTCACCTTCCCCAGCAAACCAGCTGGAGAGTGAAGGATCACCAGAGGATCAGAATCTGTCCCGTATCCGCCCCATACACCGTAATGATGGAAAACAGCTACCACCATGACCCAGAGCTATAAATCCTTCACATCTTTCCATCGGACTTGCACCCCTCTCTGAACTGGCTGGTTATCCTCTTGCACCCTCTCCACAGCACTCTGGACATTTTTTCAGCGGCAGCCAGTGAAGCTAGGCAGTAGATTTCTACTTTTCTCTCAGAAGTAAGAATAAAGGAAATTTTCAGCAATACTTTAAAATTCATTTGCCTTTTATTAAAAAAAAAAACACTGTTCATTGCTATAAAATAACTTCCTTCACTACTGTTATGCCTAAGTGCCTGAATGACATGATTTTATGAAATTAATCTTGTTGTCTGTTGCCTCTGTTTTTTTACTACGTACTATCGCAGCAACGCAAACAGAAGGCAAATCAGCCAAGTGACTTGCTAGCATATTTAGTCAGCTTTTATTCTGGTGCTGGAAAATAATAACAGCTTCATCTTTCAGTAGACTCTTTTTTTTCCACTCTGTGTGTTTTTAAAGTGCTGTTTTCCCCTGCTACTGTAGGCTCACATGATCAATACTGACAAAATGTAAGGGGTTGTATTTAAAGGTATTCTTATAAAAATGCCAAAGCGGTCGGAGCCTAAGGAACAGTGATACTTCCAATTTGGAGAGATTCCAACAAGTAATATGGCTCAATCCCGCTTTCCGAGCTGTGAATGAACTTCGGTTATTTGGGAAATTATCATGATTTTAGACATGTTTGGGCAGACATGGTGCTCTGCCTCTAAGCATTGGGAGAGGGAGGAAAGGAGGAGAAAGATGCTCAAGGAGAAAACCCCCTTTAGAGGAAAGACCAAATTGTTGGAAACCTCTGAAGTGTTCCCATTAATGTCATGTCATTACACTGTATTGCTGCACAGGTTAATATAATTGGGTTACTGTGTGTGAGCAATGATCCATAGCATGTTATGGCACTGAAACAAATGACATTTAACCAAGAGATTTGTAAGGCACCTTGTTATCTGCATGGTGAGCAATTGCAGCGGAGAGTCGGATTGCTAGACGAGCGACTGACAAATTAGTTGTTGGACTTACTGGACAGCCTGGATTTATAACCACACAATTCCAACATAATTTATTAGATCCATAAACAGACAGATCCACTGTTTTTACTTAGATTACACTCTTATTGCAGCCTCTGATCCTGTCCCGTTTGCAGCGCTGTTACAGGCTGGTTGTATTCTTCATGTAACCCTCAGTCCTTGGCTGGGGACAAGGTGAGCTTAGACCAATAAGCTGCAGGTTTCTAGCAACAAAAATATCTACAGCCCAGTTTATAAACAAATAATTTGCAGATGCATATGGTCCTGCTCAATTTTAATCTCTCTGGGGAGGGAAGGATGTGAATAGAAGGTATCAGTAAAAGGTACAAATTCAGTCCAGAAAAAGATGTTCTTCCCTTTTTGTCCCCTGGTAGAACAGATGCCAAAGCCCTTTGCCTGTATGTTAAATAACAAAGACAAGCAAGCTGAATGAGATCTCGGGGGCAAAAAAGGCTTGGTCCCACCTGAATGGTCGTACTAGTCTGTTCTCACCTTGGCCTCTGGGAGAAGGAAACGTCCCCTTTTTGTTCTGTCTCTTCTGGGCTGGGCTGGAGAGCAGAAAGCTCAGCATTGTCCCAGCTTCAGGACAAAGCTGTGTCCTTTCTGGAAGGGCTTTCTTTAAGTACTCATTGAAAAGGAACCCATAGCTTCTCCAGGCAGATTATTCCAAATCTTTAACTCATGTCCATTCCCCCATACCTATCTGCTATGAATTAGGTCAATCACTTCTTTTTCTTTCCCCAGAGACAAAGAAAAGAAACAAACATCTCCCTTTTTATAGTCCCATCTAACAGATTAGAGGAGAGCTATTGGGGATGTCACCACCCCGTGCCCCTAGCTGCACCCCCGCACCTTGCCTTTCCTCTTCTCACCTTGCGCAAATCCAAGCCTTTGCCCTTTCTTCAGCAGCTGTTCTGCATCCTTGCAGCCATTCCCCTTCACAGTCCCCACTGTGTCCAATATCACTGGTGGCACATGGTGCCCAGAGCTGGATCCAGGCTCTCCTGGCCCTCAGGAGGTCGGCTCAGGGGAACAAGTGTCCTCCTCTATTTTTTTGCATTCGAGGAAATGATGAAATCTCGCTTGTGTTCGGAGCCCTGGCTCACACCAAAATTTTTATGAGGTGATAAAATGATCACCTTTGGGCTCATGGCTGCTGACTTAGACCAAAACTACAAGTCTGAGACTACCACCCAAGCAAGTATTCTTGCTCCTACTCCAGCTGGCATCTTGGGATCACTTGTTCGTTTTCCAGGTTAGAGGCCAGTTTTGTTTGGGCTAGATAAACTCTGGAGAGATGCCCAAGTTTTTTGGATGTTCCCCCACAGCAAATCTGACCTCCACTTCTTTTGGAAGTTTGCCTTGCTCCGTATAGGATTGAAAAACTCTTCTCATAGGTTGGTTGAGTCAAAAATAATGTGGGGTGGCTTGTGAGGCTGGCTCTGAGTTTCGGCTGTAAACTGGTAAATACTTTGAGTTAAGTAATGAAAATAAGAGAGGAGTCCAAACTCAACCCAAGCACTAGAAAGCTATGAACAGTGAGTGAATTTGAAATCCCAAGTCATGATGCGGAGCTGCATGAACATCTCTCTGCACATGCTTGTGCGGAGCCACACTGCCGATAGCGAAGGGCCCAGGACCGAGTTTGTAATTTGTACCTTGAGCAAACTGAATGGAAAACACCAGCATCAGGGACAAGGTGCTAGAGAGAACATGGCTGGGAGCAGAACACAGGACATAGTTTGCTGGTACCAACTGGTGCGGTTCCAGTCCCTCACCTGTAAGCGCAGCTAAGCCGGTGCTGTGCATGGGCTGAGCTGAGCTCTTTGCCTGCTCCGCAGCTACAGCTACAGCCACAGCCGCTAACAGTCTGGCTGAGCAAGTCCATCAGGGGTTCCCCTCATGTAAAGCTATTATTGTTAAAATAAACATGCATTTAGCTTCACCATATAATATTTCACAAGCCTGAGGCACAGCAGTTGGAACACATCTCCTCCAGCCTTGAAATAGGAGTCAACACGAATCGACGCGTTGGAGCATTTTCAAGGTAAACACCAGAGGGTTTTATTGACACGGGCTTTGGTGTGGCTGTCACTGTGGCGAGGGTGCTGCGTGCTGTGACATCTCTATGCCTGAAACAGCACAGTGCAAGCTGATCCCAACTACTACTCTTTTAAACATATCTAACAACCAGCTGCTGGAGGAGTTTGGTCTGGTTTAGTCAGACATGCTGGGTACTTCAGTCCATGCCTGAATCAGTGTTAAACCCCCACTGGACTGAACTATCAGAAAAAACAGCCCTGCCTATCCCTGCCTGATAATCTAACTCTGCCTTCCTGAGCAGTTTCTGATGAGTTGCTTTCTTGGAATAATTTGATTCATTTTTAACATTTTAAAATATTACAGGCCAAGTTCATGCTCGGTTTAGCATCACTTCAGTTAATCTACCAATGGGTAAAGACAGTGAAAAACTTAGAACTAAACCAGAGAAAAGCAGCATTCTTTCTTGTTCTCTTTGAAGGAGTTTCTATACAAAGATGCAACAGCAGATTTTATATAAAAGTCCTAATTAAAGCAAGCCCCCAAATGATGCATTCTCATTTTGCAGTGTTCAAGAAGAAAAAAACACCCCCACTAATAATTACTGAAAATGAAACTCAGCAGGGTGAGCAAAAGGAAACACGGATGGCAGTGGAGGAGGAGATGCTCGGCATATGGAGGGGTTAACTAAATCTGAGCCTGTGATAATGCTATCGTATTTGCCAGAGAGACTGGGGAGAAAATCCTAATGGACCTACTGGAAACTGTTAATGCATATTGGTTATGTGTACAAAAAGGACACGAAGCCAACAGAAGTGGCTAATGAAAAATTATGTGAGCATTCAGCAGTGAACATTATTCAGAGCCCTGATGGTGGTGGAGGGATGTGAATGACGCTGGTCAGGTGAAGAACTGGAAAGCCTGGTACAGTATCACCTTTCAAGCTGAGTGCTGCCAACACACTTAGGGAAATGTTGAATCATAGCTGGAAGATGAGATGTAGCTTTAGGGAGATGTAGAGAGGCATGTTCCTCGCATACACTTCAACCCAGAGAAAACACTCATTTGTTTTACAGGTGAATAAATAACCATTTCCTTGAGCAAACCCAGTCATCTAGTAGCAAGCAATACTATTACTTAGGGTTTCATCACAAGCAAAAAATTGTGCCTGTTACCACGAACGGGAAAATCTCAGGGCTAGACGTAAGAAAGACAACTCCTTGCTGCTCCCAGACACTTGGATTATCGTGGCTTTGGGCACAGGCTCCCTTTGTGCAGCACCTAGCCCAGTGGGAGCTTGCTTTGGGATGGAAACCTCCATGTGTTACCACAGAAAAATATACATATGGTCTTGGATACCCCAGCTGTAGCTTTCTCATTATCAAAGGGAGATGAAAACATTACAAGTATTTCTAAGAAACTTGTATCGTAGGAGAAGCGGCTTTAAAAAGTTTTTATTTCTACTGAATTTTCCTCTGTATATTCATTGAAATTTGAGGGAAAAAAATGCATCTCCTTTTCCCCATCAACTCAGTGGGATATTGCAAATCTCAAAAGTTTCAATTTAGGGATGGGCTTTTTTGCCTTTTTGCTTTTTTTGTCAGCATCAGCGAGGGCATTAAAAGACCAATTTGTGTTCAAGAAAGAAAATTCTCCTTTCTGTTGCTGCCATAAGGCTAAAACAGAGAAGCCAGGGAGACAGACGTGTCCAGCTGTGACCTCTCTGTTGAGGTGGCCTCCTAAACTCATTTGTCTCATGGCCACAATCCTTCTTCAAGTCGCTATTTCCATGGAGAAACCAAAGAGGGAGCCAGAAAGTGTTCTGCTGTCCTTCCCCTGTGTTGGTAATGTTTTGGGCTATATAGTGTTACTTTAGGTCTTCACCGGTTTAGGAACTGGTTTATTTGAGGAAATTACGAACTATCTTTCTTGAGAAGAGATGATATTTCCCTTAATTTAAATAGCTTTGAGCAAACAAGTACCAATTTGGATGTACTTTCCCATTTAATATTTGTGTGATTTATGCTTCTAAGCAACCCCTCTGCTCTCCTGTTTATATGCCCTCAAAGCTCATTTTTTAACTACAGTTAATCATGCTGAAGCAAAACATAACTCACAGCGAGATGATGCTGGCCAACTTTATAACTTGGGCTACCGTATTGGATGTCAGCTCTGCCGCTAAAAATAACTACCCTGGGACAGGTGCCTTCCCTGGCCAGCAAAATTTAATGCCACTTTTTGAAATCCTGGCCAGAAGAAGCCTTGGAAGGGAAGGGGAGAAACCCTTTAGCGTTTGCGGGGGGAAGGATTGGTATTCCTGGTCCAGGAATTGAAAGCTGCTTGCCTGAAGAACTGACGGACAAACTGGCTGAACACAAAGCAAACAGCAGTGAGTCAGAGTGCTTTGCCTTTCTACCCTGGTCACAGTTTAGGTCGTGAAGTGGCAGGCTGAGTAATTTCTAAACTGTAAATGCTGTTGTTTGCTGTACCACAAAAGAAAGTCCATCTGCAGCTCCAGAAAACAGCGCAGTGATAGGCAGGTGGGACCCAGACTTAAGGAAGGAGCAGGACAGATGCTTTATGCCACGTCCTTTCCTCTGCACAAAAAATCCTTCAACACTCTCCTGCCCCACACGGAAAACCCCGTCCCTCTGCCCCAGCTGCACTCCTTGGTGCTCCTTTAACCAGGTACCAACTCAGCAGCATCCAAATGTACCAGGCAAAACCACACACCAGCAGCAGCCCTTCATTGCTTGAAGACCGGAGAAAGGAAGAAATGAATAGAGAAATGTGAGAGAAGGAGGTCGAGGGGTCTGCTAGCAATTGAGAAAATACCTAAAAGTGCTTTTTCTCTGCCAGTTTGGCAGATGGACGTGGCACTGCGTGTACTGCCTGTCCGCAACAGGGATGAGCACTGTGTCCTCTGTGTTCACTGCACTCAATTTTTTTGCAATACATCAAAAAATGGGTGTTTAACTGCGTTGGCTAGTTGCAGTGAGCCAGGGAAGAGAGGGAAACTGATAGTCAGCCACGGTTAGCCAAGGGTTTCTCTTTCCTGGGAGAATTAATGTAACCAGCTCAGCTGCGGCAGGCAGCAGCGTCCCGGCAGAGCAGAGGCTGCAAAGGCGGTGGTTAACGCTGCTGAGCACCACGTCTGCTGTTGCAGGATTTAGTGAGCCTGTCTAAACCAACAGCTGCTGCGGAGAGGTAGGGGAATTATAGATATGTATTCTCTCCATCCTCTCTAGGTGCAAAGTCCTGCTTAATATCACATCGGTTTTCTGTAGGACTTTTTTTTTCCCCAGAGAAGCCTTCCCAGGTGGTTGGATATAAGTAACCCCGGAAACTTGTCAGCCACGAGGGAGTGAACAAGTAGCTTCAGCAAACAGAAACTATCAGGTTTCTCACACCTCCCCAGAGGCATCCCAGCTATGCGCAGCAGCACTTCCCTCCACCTGCAGCTTCCAGGAGCCCGCATTGCCCGGGCTGTGGGAGACAGCAAGGAAACAGCCCAGCTCCAGGAGAACCGCCTCATTGCCAATGACCTTTCTGCTCGTCTTTCTTGTCAGAAGTGTCCTTTGCTCCTTTCTGGTACAAAACCAAATCCAACTGGGTTTTCAGGGACTTCGCAACAACCGTTCCCAAGCCCCGCGCCCACCGTTCGCAAAGCGGGGAATGCCGGGTGGTGGGTCTGGGGGAGCAAGCAGGAATAACGCGCATACCTCCGATCACATCTTGCATGATTTGTGTATGCTTTGTGCCAAATTATTCATACTTTGTTCTTCCTTGTCACAACACCAGGGAAAAAAACCCAAACCAACGTGTAGCTGTAAGTCCTCCCTTTCCTCCAGGGCCAGGGAGAGGCGGGAACACCTCTGTACAACACCTGACAGTCTACAGAGGAGAAGTTTTTTCTCTGGTTGACTCCTAGGGCCAAACACATCATCTGGAAGGATACAAAATATTTTACAGACTGTCATTTTCTAGCAATTATAATTTCACACACGTTTACCGAAGGACAATTCCGAAAAACAAGAAAAATGACAAGAAAACAAATTATATCTCTGCCTTTAACCAGCACACCCAGATCTGGAGTCCCATCGCAACTGGTTGCCAGAAGGACCGTAGTGTTGCTGATTATTTATCTTGAGTGGCAAATGCCTACAGAGCAGCACAACCTTTGTTTTTGTGGTAGCAGCATGTGTTCTGCAAACTCTGACATCTGAATTTATTCCTTTTTCAGGCTTTTCATTTGGAATTTGCCTTTGTTACTGAGTTTCTACAGAAACATGTTGGTGGGATAACTTTAACTGGTGCACTTAATCTTACCTGGTTAGTTTCAATTTTATTCCATTCCTCCCCACCTCCTGAAGTTTAATATCTGTAGATGAAATAGAAGAAAAGAATTAACTGCTAATCCATTAAAAGTTGAGCTTGCTGACAATGACACCTTTTGTTACAACAAGCTTCCTGTACAGAATGAAATTAAGACCAGCCTTGGGTTTTTATTTGCTTTCCCTTGAAAAGCATTGTGGATGATTTTCAGAAATGCAATAAAAAAAAAACAGAAAAAGAACTTCATAATCAGAATGAGTGTCTTTAAAAGGAGACCATTCCAGACCAAGATAAGAGGTAAATTATAGACTGCCAAGTGCAGGAAAGGCACTGCTTTCTTTGTAGCGATGTAATTAATGGAAAAGGTTTACTCAGATTGCCACAAACCAATGGACAGAGTTCAATATATAACTGACAACACCAATAGCTCTGTTCAGAATAGGTATTCTATCATTTTTCTTCAATATTGAAACTTCTAAACGTGAGTTTGATTCCATAGGTGACTCCAAAGACATCTGGTTTTCCAGTGCCAGGTCTGCACAAAGGGCCAGGTTTCCCACTGTGTAAATCTAGGTAATTCCATTGACATCAGTAAAGTTGCACCAACTTTAAACCAGGTGATCTGCCCAATGTATCATTTGGTCTACGTGATATATGATCGGGATACATTTTCACAAATATGAAGAATGGGAAGCATAATGCGTTCCAGTAGACAAAATGGATATTGTTTCTATTTCCAGCCTGCCCTTTTTATTCATTAATTGCTGATTAGGAGCTGCAAGCAGTGGAGACAACGCTTGTGTGTATGTTCCAAGCATAGCTGGTGTTGAGGTGAAAAATCTCATTTAAATATCCTATGAGAAATGGAAATATTGAAGTGTGGGACTGTTATGTATATAGACATTTTAGGAGGATGTGCTTTATCTTTCCTCCCCAACTCCCTGGGTCTTTAAGAGAAAATTTGTGATTTAAGAATTAGCACAGTTCTTAAATACAGCCGTTAAATTTGAGTAGAAAATGGACATGTGTTCAAGACACAGAAAATAGGGACTTTGCCTTTTCACAGTTTTTATACTTATGGATTTGTCTCCATTTGGTTTAGTACCTACACTAAAAATCATGGAAATATTTGGAAAAACTTGCACCTTAAAGCTTCAGTCCTGCAAATCCTTATCAACCGTGTTTTATTTTAAGGACACGGCCCATCCTATGGCATTCATCACCCTCAGTGCCCAGTGTGTTAGGCTTTGTACAAGTTTGCAATAAATCTACGGGATCTGCCTCAAAGCATCTCACTCTAAGTAGCCCAGAAAAATTACTAGCCCAGAAAACAGATTTTTCTTCACTTGTCTTAGTTTCATATACTGCAAAAATACCTTGCCAAATACTGCCAAATACCTTTGCTAGTTTTTTAAGCGTTTCCATAGATTTTGGTTCAGTAAATGCACTTTCATCTTCTAATATTTATACTGCAAGAGCAGCCAAAGCCATGTTCTGACACCACTGGGAGATGGCACTGAATGTTCCTTCAGAGACCTCCTTAATCTTGATCTACTGTGCAGAGCTAAGACTAGTAGGGGAGTCGCACCCCACCTTGTTCCTTTGGATTTATTTCAACTCTCAGTTTTCCCGGGAATGCTATTTTGAAGTGATAATTGCTAAATCCTCATGTCCTATTTATGTTGCACTTGTGACCACTTTGAAACCTAGCACCGTCGTAAATAGAATAGATAACGTTTTATTCTTTATGAATAGATCACCTGGGTTTATGGGTGATGACAACAACCTCGATTAAAAGCACGTAATGAAGCCAGAATCATTGACAGCTGTATTTTATTCATTTGGGGTTATCCAATCAGCCCTAATTGTTACCTGTTTTAACAGAATATGCTTTCATCAGTATTTTAACCCAGGGTCTTCAACTGATACAAAGTCAAAGTCTTGTCCTAGACAACTTCTCCAAATTAGGTCACACAAAGGAATCCAGCATCTGTGTGATAGTCCAGGTCACACCGCTATTTGTGGAATGGATCCTAGTACAGCCTTTGTGAGTGCATGATATATGAACTGTATGTATTTCCTTGATAAATTGTTTTTAAATATTTCCTCCTTTTTATTAATTGAAGAGGAAACCCATGCATCAATGACATTTTTATGCTGGTTTACACATAAATTATTTCCCTGTGATGTTCATTTTTATTATTATTGCCGATATTATAGCAAATGCATTTTTTTTTGCCTTGTAAACAAGATTTTGCTTACAGCTAAATGAAAAGAAGAGAAGTTAATCACGTTGAAATAATAGGTTTAAAAAGGTAATTCAGTAATGTTTGGCTGATGTTTAATCTTCCCCAATAGAAGCCATGCCGAGAGAAATGACAGAAATTCTGGTTTTGTAATTAAACAGTATTCATCACTGGCAGGGCAGCTGAAGGAGAGCTGAAATATTGCAGTGACTGCCTACTCCCAGCAAAGCCTTCCAAGCAGAGATTTCAAGGTTTGCTAGGTGACAGTGGTGGCTGCAAACCTTGAAAATGAAGAGCATCATCATAGCTTTCAGTGTAAGAACTTGACATCGTGGGTCTCTTCACTATGTTTGCGTGAGGAAGTGAACTTCTGTGAAGAGCCTACAACTGATGCCTCACCAGCCAGCTTTGAAGACAACACTGAGATGTCACAGTGGCTGCCGAAAACCCGACTCCATTCTTTGCATCTTTTGCAACCAAGTTAATACTCTTGCCCATGGGGTAGAAGAGAAAGCAGAAAGCAATATCCAGCATTCAGTTCCTTAACGAGCTACCTGAAATTGCTCATCTGCCTTCCTTGTAGACAACCACCAGTTTCTCTTCTTTCATGTGTAATCAGAGTCATAGCTTTACCTGAAGTCCTAGCAGAGTCCGGCCTGCTCTCACTGGTCTTCAGCACCAGGGGCTTCGGCATCCCTAGGCAAGCGACTGGCATGCAATGGCACTTCTGTTTATAAGACCATTTTAAGCACATCTTCTGGAGGTTTTCACTTCCCAGGTTGCTCATTATCAGGAACTACATTTTATATTTCCTGATGCACTTAATGAGTTTTTCAAAGTGGGCTCATATTCTAAATCCTCCTTACTGGAAGTGTGTCCGAGCTTGACCCCACTGTCCTGAGGGGACAAGCATGCTACATATATTTATGCTAGTCTTTTACTGTACTGTTTTGGATAGCGTGTGTTCTGATCTTGCATGCCTGCTTGGTAAAATGGATAATTATTGCTGTTACAGCAGAAGAGGCAATAAAGCGTCTTTTAAGAAAAATAGTTTTCAAACGCTGCCACAACCCCCCACACCCCCCCGGGGAGAGTCTAGATCAGCTGGAGGGGAATCGTTCTTGGGGAAAAAGTTAATCTGCTTTTGGGTGAGGAAGTCCTGTCAGAATCACGCCGGCAGTAATTGCATCAAAACAGCAATACTAAGCCTGAATCTGATCCCTAGCCAGTCCCTCTGAATCCATCATCTCTAGTTCCAGGTCTGACTGCTCTTCCTTACTTCTTCTGAAAGAAATGTAGCAAGGGACAGGACCCAGGAGTCCAAATCCCACAGGGACCAGTGGAAAGATCAGAAGGCTTTGAAGCTGGTCCACCTCTAAGTCCCCTGCTGTACGTTAGCCGCACACTCTCTTTCCATGCTTGAGTAAGCTTATAGTTCCCAGCTGCTCAGGAGCACAGTAGTTTTTTTGCATTTGTCTTTAGGTTTGTTTTCTGCTTGGCAGCTGAACGGGCAATTTGCAGCTCCCCATGAAGAGCAAGCCCAGTGGGCAAATGGCATTTAGTGTGTGAGCTCTGAATGAAAGTTACATTTCCTTTTTTCCCCTCTGTAGTTCGAACCTCCAGCAAACTTCCCCCTGCAGCTCTGGAAAATATAAACAATCCCTTTGCTGTTAGAAACCAGCATGATCAAGCTTTGATTTGTGATTTTCTAGGGAAAAACCATACCATCCTTCAGTGAGAAGATCTGCATGTTGGAGTCGCAGAAGCAGATCAGTCTCAAACAGCGTCTAATTAGGCAGATTTCTATTGTTCAGCCAAGCAGACGGATCCATCACCGAACATCAGATGTTGCATCATCCAGTTACAAGAGCTCCTAGCTCCTTAAAAATGCAGAAATAGGAAATCTCCTTTGCTTATTGGCTGGTGCTTTGATCCATGCAGTAACGATCATTTCCAAGGTATCAGCAAGAAAATTAATCAGAGTAGCTCTGGAGGAGCTACTTCAGTGGTTCCCCACATTTGGGATCTGTGTTTAAAGCGTTTCCTAACAGAAGGAAAGCAATAAAAATGCTCGATTCTTTCCCCAGGCTGGTTTTCATTCTCTCCCACCCTCTTTCAGGTCAGATCAACTTTTTCTCAAGGAATTTTAAAGATAATCATAAACTGTATTTGACGGAACAAGGAGTGTCTTCAAACAATGCTATTCCAGTGCCCAGTTCATTGGTCCCTGTACACAGTCCTGGTTGGAGGTGCCAACAGTAGTAACTTTGGTGGCATAAGGAGACAATTATCTGCCTACAAATGCTAAGTCCAGATGTCTCTTCAGGCCATGCTGCAGCCAAACTGTGCTGGTGCCTTCCTCTCACTGGGAAACGGCCAAGAGAGCAGCAGACCCCATGTTGCATCATTCCCATCATGTCCCAGTGTCAGGATCCCACATCTCACTGTTCACACTATGTCCCAGTGTCAAGAACATTATTTAGAGTTTTCTAGAGGTGGTCTGCATTTTTATCCAGCAGGACTGGTGAAGCTGATGTGTTCTTGGTCTACTCTATCATCCTCATTTTATAGCAAGATGATTCAGAGAGAGTTGGGAACCTGAACACCAGTAGCCAGTACCATGTTCACCTGTGCTCACAGGTAACCTTGTCCTCTGCATGCTTCTCCTGGTAAAAATATATTTGCTGTGTTGATGTATTATTACTTTCAAATATTTTTACTAATAATTAATTTTTCTGTGGAAGAGTTGCTCTTCTGTTTTCATAAAAATGAAGGTTTGCTTTTCCAATCGCTCTCCTTAGAGGGTTCAGTGGGACTGACTGGACGGAGCATCTACAGTCACTGTCCTTGCCTAAATCTATCAGCACCAGCCCAATAACCTGTTTGAGAATTACATGAACTCAGTGCATATGGGGATTTTTTTTCTTAAACAGAGGGCTATGTATTACTAAGTTTTTACGAGGTTATGAAGTTGTTTTTACAGAGGAACATTTGCAAGTTTCAGATGGCTGGCAGATGTGTTAAAGAACATATGATTCAAATAGAAAACCTTTCTTTTTATTGCTGAAACACTAATAAGAGTGCACTTTAATATGCCTTAATGTGTTACTCCTTAATTGACAGCAGATGTTTCCTGAACAGCATTTTTTAAAAGATGTGCCGCACTTCAAAACAAGAAAAAATAAAGCCTTACTGTACATACAAGAGCTTCCAAAAACAACACCTCCCCTTGCCAATAATTGTTTATAAAAACAGCATTCCAGATTATTTGAAAATTGATATTAAGTCCTGTGGAATATGTCAGAGTAAATCTGATGTTATTTCAACAGAACCTTAACATAGCCAGTGTTCAAGGGCTCCCTTTGCTTTCCCTCCAGTCTCCAAAATGGGAAACATCACCTAGCCCCCGATGCTTGATCGCAAGAGAATGGGAAAAAGCAGTCACCCCAACTGGAAGCCAAGTGTCTATCTCCTTGGCCAGACAGAGAAAACTTCCAGCAGAACCAACTACACCTCTGAAATCTTACCTGAGGAACATGAAAATTATTTTTCATGCTTGCATGTAAAACACTCCAAGATTTGGAACCTCCTCATCCCCTGTCTGCTGGCATGATCTCACCGAGACAGGAGAGGTCGGTCCTTTGACGTGTTCATTTCCCAAAGCTAGGCTGCAGATGTCAAGGGATTGTCATCAATGTGAACATGACTGCAAGTACTTCTCTCATCACAGGCCAGACAAAGAGAATGTTTTTCCTTGTTATCTTGCCAAATTCTTGCCCAAATGCCAAATCAAAGCAGCTCTCCCAAGGTGTCACAAAGTATGCAGGTCTCACAGGGGCAGAGTTTTCACCATCCTCAGGAGTCTCCCAAGTACTGAAAATTTGTAAATCTGGTCATTACTGGTAATGGGTGTGATTGCAAAGGGCTAGGGAGGGCTCAAACTATACAAGAAAAGAGGAGAAAGAAAAATAATGCAGCCCTTCCTCCCTCCAAAATCTCTTGGCGCTCTGGGCCCACTCTCTGCAGAGCAGAACCAGTCTCAGAAATTAAGTCCTGCCCAGTGCTGCTGTCACTGGTGTCACTGCAAACCCTTCAGTGGGTCCTGTGTGACACAGGGCAGGTCACAGTCACTCTGGGCATCAGCTCTGAAGAGCTTAACTTCAAATCCCCTCAGGCATCAGCCAAAGACTGAGTGCTCAGGTGCTAAAGGAGGAGTTAAACTGAAATCAACTTAATTGATTTCTCCTTCCCCTTCCTTTGAAAGGTTAACAACATTTTTATTTCCTTGGCCTAAATTTTGAGAATATTTCCACTGTGTGCTGTTCCAGGAGAGGTCTAGTGTTGAAAAGCGAACATCATTTTACTCAAATCAAAGGCAGATGAGCGTGGCGCTGGGCAGGTCGTGCCTCTGGGAGCCCCGAGCTCCGGGCAGGTCCTGGGCTTGGCGTGAAGGTGGCTCTGCTGCAGGAGAAAGGCCACGTGTTTGGATCTATTGAACAATTTTTGAAGACCTAATGCCTGCAAAGGCATTAAATAGAAAAATAATCAGCAGCGCAATGCAAACGAGCAAAATAAGAAAAAATATGGAATTTTATTATCTTCAATAAAGGAGAGAGATGCACCTAATCAAATTATTGACGGGTAGAGATCAGAGGAAGACCATCCTTTGTAAGCACAGAATCAGCCTTACCAACCTCAGGAGACCTGCTGATGTCCTGGGAAAATACGACTTGTAGAATTTACCACACTTCTCCCCAAACCCACCCAGGAGCAACCCCAAAACTCCCCATTCCTCTGCCACCGTGTGTGCCGAGCCCCAAACGCGGCTGTTTGATGTATCTGTGATTGTAACACACTGGGTTCCCCAAAGCATGCTGTGAGCTGCAATTTCTGGTAACAAATGACAGAATCTTCAAATACAGCCAAGCTGTGGTCAGTGTTTATTTATTTTTATTATGTAAACAACCCATTGCTTTGGGTTATTACAGTTTAGCTTTAAAAGCACTTGATCATTTGAAACGACTTGATGTTATCAGACCTTTTTTTTAAAACCTTGTTAAAACACTAAGTAATTGACAGTGCTTTTTGTTATCCTGCTTATAAAATACAAATCATTAGGGCAATAAATATTATTCGTTTAGAACTGATGCAAACCAAATGTTTTCTGCCTTAAAATACCCATAAAAGTGAAGTTTTATCTTCCATCTGGCAATGCCTCTTATGCCAAAATGTTCTGAGTGGAATTGCATTAATAAGAAGACATCAAGAGAAATATGTTACTTGTATCCTTTAATATGCCTTTGTAAACTGAGATACACGTTGGCCTTCTATCAATAAGCATCTCTACCTGTGGGTTTTGAGAAGGATTAATAGAGAAGAACCATTATAGGATGAAAGGACAGAGCATGCTGGGAGAAAAATGAAAATCAAACATCCACCAGTGCATACACTTCCTTCCAGGATAATATTTAGATTTTATTTTATTTTTTTAATTTAAATATATATATAAAAAAATAAAACGTTTAAGCTGGTTTTAGATAGCGCACATCTGCACTGCAATAAGGCCATTTTCAAAAGTACAGCTCTCAGTGGGATATTTATTTAATTCGTATTGGTTTTGGACCTCAGCCTATAATGAGAAAAGATATGGGCACATGCTAGAGATGGTGGCTGCGACTTGGACTTTTTTGAACATTAAAGTAGGAAAAAGCCTTTGCACGTAGGAAGGGTTTAGTGAAAATTCAATAACTTTTGCTTCAGAAGCTGTGCTTCAGAGCACTAATAAAGACAAGAGAGAACTGACACAGACACTGAATTCACGACCGAGCTGCCTGGAAAATGCCAGCCAGTTCTGGCAGGCATTTTCCAGCCTTTCTCTCCTGTCACGTTTCTGTTCAAATTCGGTTTCGAAACCAATTTCCAACCGCTTCACATTATTCGTGTCTGAAGCGTACGGGGATGGTCTCTCTGTGGATGCGTCTGACTCCACACCTCCATTTCTGTGCTGGTCAAAGACATGTTTAAGGTGTCACCTCCCCAAACTGGGCTAAAACTACTGGTGCCACCACCGGAGCTTGTGCCGAGCTGCCTCTGCAGCCTCCCAAAATACAGCCACAGCCTCCCTGGTGGCTTTGCAGCAGATTCATCAGTTTTGAGTGAGTTCTAGCAGAGGGGAGAGGGCAGAAGGTGTTCCCCAGGAGGCCGGGGGGTCAGCAGGGTCTGTGGGCAACCTCTGGGGCAGCTGAGGGTTGCTCCAGCAGTCCTGCTGCTGTGGGCATCAAACCCAGAAGTGAAAGGGGGAAATGTTGCTCGGCCAGAGACTGTACATCTTTCCTTACTGCGCTGTTGTGAATCTTACCCATTTTGCTGCACCTTAGGGCCCAATTCAATGACTAAAATTGATTTTTTGGTACTTCAGTGGCCATGTGTGGGAACCAGAGGTATTATTTTTTTTATTGAATAGAACCCTTAGAGCACTAGCTCACAAGCTCTCTTCAATAGACTATAATAAAGTAATACCAACATTTCCCGGCTCTCCATAACTTCATTACTCTGTGTCTCTTTGGGACACTATCGCCTCTTACCCAGACTGTTTCATGGGTGGTGGGTTTGACATCTGATGCTAAGTCTGAGGGCCTCTCCCTTTTCTCTCTGTCTGCGTGCACGTGTTTGTATGAGCTGACACACACGTGTGTGCATGCGCTGACACACACGTGTGTGCACTTTCTTACGTACGCTCAGCATTATCCGTCAGCCTCTGCAGATAAAATAGCGCATCCATGTGCCAGTCAGAAAAACACACTTGACTTTCGAGGAATTGGTTTCATTAAAGCAGGATCAGGACCCGCCTGCGGACCCAGAAGTGTGAATGGAAACAATTTCCCCGTGCAGGAATCTCAGCTGACACGCAGCTGCCGGGCTCTGCGTTCCTTTCGGTTATGTTTTCCCTGAAACCATAAATAGTCCCTAAAGCCAACACAAAACTCACTCTGCAACGTTGCACGGAGCTAACGTCCCGTTTGCCAGCACCGGCCAAGGCAGCCACCAGCGTCTCCTGCCCTGTGCCAGCCTCGCTCGGCACGAGGCCGCGACGTGTCTCCCACATCCCTGGCTGACTCTGCACATCCCCTCACGTGGGGCAGAAGGTTTCCCTTCGAAATTTGTGCGATCCCCAGCGTGACTCGGCTTTGCGCTGCTGGAGCGCTCTGGCACTCCAGGCATGCGGTGATAACGAAGAGCAATTGTGGGAGCACACGCTACGTGTCACTCCCGTGATATCCTTAGAGGTACTTTTCTCTCTTTCCTCTGCACCCTTGAGGACTGCTGAGATTAACATCCAGAAAAGATGCTGTAAATTTCCATCTAAAATGAAAGTATTAGGGGAAGCCATAGAAAGTTATAGCTGGAAAGATGTTAGGATTATTTAGGGCTTGGTTTTCCAACATGCTCAGCCCTTTCTTTCCTTCCCGGCACTATTGAAATCAATGGATATTTTTTTGAAAATCAAAGCTGGGTTAATGACTAAGGGTTTTTCTTTAAAGATGGAGCAGTTGAAGCAGTGATTATTGGGGCACAAGGAAATCTCCTGCAGGTATTAGTCTTACAGGACGGCGTGCCAAAGGTTACTATGGCGCTCGCGATGTGGAACGATGATGAAATACTATGGGAAAAGCAAGTCCCCCAGCTACAATGTATGCATTTGGTGGTCATGGCTATGCACCAGTTGTGATCAATGGGTGTAAAGTCAGGGTCAGGGCTGCAGCAGCCGGAGATGCTGGTGCTTTGCAATCTAGCCGGGCCCCAACCAAGGGGCTGAGTTTCCACAATTCATTTATCATAAACCAGCAATTTGCAAATGTTAGCACTTTTCCCACACATCACGAGCCCTGATGGACTTTAATAAAAGAGAGAGAGAGAGAGAGAAAGGGAAAGAGGGGGAACAGAGAGAGAAAGAGAGAAGAAAACCTACATAATTAACTAAAGTTCTTAGAATGGCTTTAATTGGGAAAATGTTACTTTTTTGGAAGTAATTGCTGTACAGATTTTCATCTGTTTTCTAGGTTCTGTTTTTTTTTACATTGGTTTCACATCAGCTAATTAGTCAGTTTTCTTTGCTGGCGGGGTTTTGCCCCTCTCTGTTTTACCCTTATGGCGGCACAGGAATGATTTTCCAGTTTGCTTGAGTCAGATGGTCATTAAAATTTGAATACCTGCATTAATTTGGTTACTGCACCGCTTTTAAGCTAAAGGCCTCTAAAGGGAAGGGGTAACAAAAAAAGAATAAATTGTAAACAAAGCTTGAAAACATATGAGAGTGAAAGTGAGCAAAACCCCAGTCATGCAGATGCTCACAGAGGTGCTCGCAGGAGTCACTGACAGGTGTCACCAGCCAGGTTCAAAAGCCTCCGAGCTCTGAGGAGGTCCTGCTCTGGGTCTGGCCTGCCTCCAGCCTGTAAATAGGTAGACGCAGCTGAAAGGATGAAATCTATGGATAGAAGAAGGAACAAGAGTTGACACTTTTCACTAATATCAATGATAACATCACTTTAACATGATTTTCCAGGCATCTCTTCTCTCTAGGCTCGTATTCTTCTTCCCAGAGTGGGCAATAACAGAGGTTTCAATGACAGGGATAAAACGTCCAGAGATGTGATTATCAGATTTTCTCCTAGTGTTTTAGGAGGTAGTTGTTCCCCTCATTGAGAGAAGAAATCAGAGGATTTAGATCTCTTTGAATTGTTTATCCTATCTCATGCAGCTTTGCCAGCTCATCTACCTGTCTGCATCCCTATTCCCCTGTCTAGTGCTAATTACCAGATCAGCATGAACCTGTTCTGCACTTCTCAGAGATTTCTCCTCTGGTGCTTTTCTCTCTTCTTGGCCAACCTCACAGTACTTGAGCAGCTTTCCCTTCTCATCTACCATGTGCTCCAAAGAGCACATCTATTGCTGATAGGACCACTTGGCATTTTCTAACTCATAGATGCAATGCCAGCATCACCTATCAGAGGGAGGAAGGAGCTGGGGGGGGAAAGCCCTTAAAATGTCAGATCCATCTATTCAGCTAGTAAGAAGTTTCTTCTAAAAACCCTAAAGCCCCACCTTGGGCTGACGGTGACACCATAGCCAAGCTCTGTCTTTAGAGCTATGATGTCCTAAAGCCCTTGATGGCATTGTAAACTTGTATGTCAGTGTTGTCCATCACTTGCTCCTTGCATTATTCACCAAACTGCTCAGAAGAGCCCAGGTTTAACCCTCTTGCCATTTCATAGGTATCGGGCAGCACAAAGCTGGCCTTTTGCAAGAAACTGAACTCTGCGATGTATAATTTTCCACTGCATGGAGATAAAATGGATTCTTAAAGAGAAATGCAGTTTATATTCCCTTGTGTGAATACACAAGAAGGAACAAAAGCAAAGTCCCCGTGAAAAACTTTGCAAAAATTGTATCTCCTCCAGTGTCAACTGCTCTCCTCGACTCCTTCAAGAGCTGTGAAGATGAAGAGTGGGAGATGCCTACAAGAAAAGGAGCTAGGGTGTAGCATTAACTAGATAAGTACATCAGAAATAGTCTGTAGGTGAAGCGATGTAAGGAGAGCTGGTTTGGTGCATGTTTATTAGGATGTTTTAGGTAGAGTTGATCCTGCTTTGGAACAGAGACATCATATCAAGCAGCCTCCTGAGGACCATATGCCCTCCCTTTTTCCTGTGGTCCAAACCGATTATCTCTAGACTACTGTAATTATTCACAGCATCCAACACAAGGTATCCAACTGTGCACATTTTGTCTGCGCTCCTTTGCTGATCAAGTCTACTGATTTCTGCTTTGACTCACCCTCTGGAAGGGCTCCGATCAGTAGACGATGGCACCCAGGGAGAACTGATGGCCAGATTAGGGCAGCAGTCCTGCGAAATGACATTGACTCATAGTTAAAAAAGAAACCAAAACATGAAGGCAGCAGATGAAACCTCAAAAACTGGCAACACTGATGCTTCCTTAGAAATTCTTGAAGCTGCAAGTGTCTCGCAACCAAATCCCCCTTCCCGATCAGTGACTGTGCTGGTAACGGTGCTCCTCACGTGGTACCATTAGCACTGTGCTGAAGCATCTTCCCCACCTCCTTTCCAGCTCAGGCAATGGCCCGAGGTGGTGCTGGATGTGAAATGAACCCCTATCGCATAGTAGCTGAGCAATGCATATCTCTTCGTGCATTTTGTTTCCTTTAACACATTTCTTTTTTTTTTTCATGACCTGCTGCCAAAATCTCTCTGCTAATGTTTCTGCCACCATCGTCGCCATGCAAGAAAAGTGTCTTTGTTAACACATTTAGGGCCTGCTTTTAATTTCTACAGTATTCCCTTTAATAACAATGTCTAATTAAAACATCTGTTAAAAAGTCTGTAACATTAACTTTACAGGGAGAATTTAATAGAATTATATTTGAATTGCAGCCATTTAACGGGTTTCCTAATTAGGCTGTTGAGTTTTTATTTTTTTTTTAACAAAAACATTACACAAATTAAAATCAGGCCCAGTTTTTTATTAGTATTATTACAACACAAAGTGTGGTCAAAAAAAGGCAGGCAGTATGTGATGGTGTGTGAAGGGTGAAAAAAACCCAACGTAGCAGCCGGTGACTGAATAAAATGCATAAAATGAACCAAATAAGAGACAATATTTGAAAGGGAGAGACGGACCAAGAGGGGAGAGGGAAGAAATTTCTGTGGCCTTTGATTTGCATGCTTTTTTCCAAAATGAATCCCAGAGAGCATGTCCCCATTTATCTGCCCCCAGCCCCTGCCACCTTTCTCCTCTCCTCAGATCTCACTTGTTTGGATCTTGTCTCCATCTGGGAGGAAAGAGGGGAAGAAGCCCTGAAAAAAAATTGATTTATGACAGATTTGTGTTTGCCTATATTTCAGAAGCTCAGATAGGTTTGTTACTAGGCTGGGGTACTCTGCGTATCTTTTAAAAATGCTTTGCTTTCTATATAGAACTTTGCACCCATTAAATAATTGACTTGCACAACGTACAGAAATATGTAACCTTCAGTACCTTCCACAGAAGCTACATTCCCGGACTTTCAAAGGCAGGATTTTTCAAATATTTTTAAATATATGGAACCACAGATTGAAATTTTAGCTGGGGAGGAAATAGATCTTCCCATTTATAGGAAAACCTCCACTGTTCATCTTCTCCCTGTTCTAAACCAAAATGAAAACTATCAGAAAAAATTAAACATATACTATGGAGAAAACGTATAGTAATTGTTTTTAAATCACACGGTGTTACTCTTAATTTGGTCTCCCTGGGATCAACTGAAACTATACTCTTTTCAGAGAAGACTGGTGATTTTCCAGTGAGACAGGGTCATTTTTATGTTCAGAATGAGATGCAAGAAAACAATAGAGTTTCACTCTTCAACATAAATATTTCATGTGGCTCTCAACAGATGCTAAAGTTAGTGCCTGTACAAACATCTTGGGTGAAATCCTGGCCTCTGAGTTGTCAGTGATAAAACTCTTATTGACTTCAGTAAGGCCAAGACTTCATCTTTTGTCTTTAAATTGAACTTAAAGTTGTAGCAGCCACTGGTGAGGAGAAACCCACTTCAAAGGAAGGCTCTGACGGTTGGACACTTATCTCCCACTGATCTAAACTATAGCAATCTCTTTTTGTTTCCCAAGCTAAATTGGAAATCCCATTGAGAGCAAGTTCATCAAAATAGTTCTTTTGTTCTTCTAATTTCCAGCAAATCCAAAGAACACAACTTCCCTCAAGGAATTTTCAGTACGGCACAGGCTGACCCCAGACAGAAGGAACAAGTTTAGTAGGAAAAAAATAACAACAAAATGTTCGTGACAAAGATTAAGAAACACATGAGCATTCTTCAGAGACCCAGGACACTGGTGACACCTTTGATCTGTTCTTCGCTCTGCTATACTGCATGGCTTTTGTGGCTTTTGGACTTGTAACATAAGTTATAGGCTCTTTAGGGCTTGTGGCCTGTGGAGACTGTGTAAAAGGGATACACCTGGACTCTTCTAGCCCAAATGTCCGTTCTTCAGTGGCTATGAGGGAGCTGTCTTCATAGCCAAATGATCTGTTTCAGGCTTATGTTTCTTCAACCCACCATTCCGCACATTCTTTCTTTGCAAGAGAAGAATCTGAACCAACCCCAAATATAAACACCAGATCCAGAGTTCAGGTGATGGACTCTGTTTCCTACAACGATGCAAAGCAGCCACCCAGATCTTTCAGTTCCTTACAAAGTCCCTCGGAGGGAATCCTCCAAAAATGTCTTTCTTCACGAAGAGGGGCATTTGTAGGGTGCTCCCTGGCAAACACTGGTGGTCACCAGGACTCTGCGAATGCCCCATCCATGGAGAATGAGCTCCAGGGAGCTTTGCAGGACAAAGTTGTACACAGGAGCACGGTCAATGTGTTTTCTGTGTACTTAAAGCCTCAAGGAATAAAGTTGGTTTGGAACAAATCCTCAAGAATCTGCTGGGGTGCTGGTGGGGAGAGGACATTTTGGTAGTTTCATATGGCGTTACACATTTGTGGAGTGGAAATTACAGTTCAGTGTGTGGGCATACTTGATTGGACAATCTTGCAGTTGATGGGTTCTTCTGTTCAATTACTATTAAAATTCATCAAATGGAACAGAGTGGTTTTAATGCCCGTAATTGTTGTACAAAATGCTCTGTAATTGGTCTTACAAATGAAGCTGAAGAGCAAGATCAAACTCCATTGAAAATGAATCTGTCTTTCCACTGAAGAGTTCAAGAGTCACTTCTAAAATCCATTTCACAGGAAAGTGTTTAGCCAATTCCAATTCTGGTTCGTTTTGTGTGGCAGTTTTTATTTGCTTATTTTGGCCTCTGATATGCAAAGGAAACCGCCAGCTCTTGAACTTGGTTCCACGTGCTCCCCTCGCTCATAAATCTGAAGCAAGGGCAGCACTGCAGGCAGGCGGCAGGCGGCAAACTTCAAAGCCAGCTCAGGTGCGTTTTGGGTGATTGGGGAAGTCTGGCGCTGGGGCGATGTGAGGTGAGGAGCCTGCAGGCCTGTGCCATGCTGCCTCTGGTAGAGGAGCCAGTTTCAGCAAGCCTTGCCCAAGCCTGGTGGGGTGTTTTATGGGTGGGAGGGAGTTATTTTTAACCAGAGCAGATGAAAGGGGAGGCAATCTGAGAGACGGGGGGGAATGAGCAGAAGGTGAGAGTTTCTTGTGCCACTTTTGACACCAAAAGCAGCATTATCTGGAACTACACTGTTACTCAAGAAAGTGGGAAAGCTAGCAGGACATTTAGGGCATCAGTCTTACTTGGTGCTCCACAAAGAATTTATTAAACCATAGGATACCATGAGGTATCCTAAATTTTCACCTAGAAGCTTCCCTGAATGGCAAGTGCTTTCCCCAAATGTGGAAAACACATACGCCATTCTAGCAGACTGCCACTCAGTTCCCCAGTGTCACTGGCTGTCCTCCCGCTGCCCCCCTTTTCCAATCTCTCAGGTATGCTCAGGGGACGTGACGAGCCTCACACAGTACTGGTGGGGTGGTGGTATGGAGTGACCAAAGCACTTGGGTGCTCACTGGGGCTCTTCGTGACCTGCCTGCCCTCATATCTAGTGTGTTTGTACTAGAAATGGCGGAATCAAAGATTGCACAGCCTTGATGGATTTAACCACTGGACCCAGCATGTCAGGAGCTGATATTTAATTCTGTTTTCCACCTCTTAAAGACTCCAGACAAAATCCTCTCTCTGGCCCCTTTCCAAAGCCCCCTTCCCTCTTCCCCTACCCCTCACCCCAGCAGAAAGCTTCCTGGGTTTCACCATCAATTCTGGAAGATGCAGCTTATTGTTCATGCTGCTTCTGTCAGGTCTTTTCTGCTTTGTCTACTCTCAGAGAATTAAAAAGAGGGCTCAGAAGGGATCACTTCTCTTTGTACAGTAAGTTGAGAGCTTGCTATGGCACCTCCTCCAATGACATGAAGGGATGGCTGTGGAAGAAGAGCAAATCAGAACTTAAACAGGAAAAAAAAAAAAGCTACATGCTACTGTCCCAAACCCATTTAAAAGACAAAAATCCCTCTCTGTGTTCCTGATTTGTTACCAGGGCGTGTTATTCACGCACGCACACACCGACTCTGTCATCATTAATCTGCCGAGGGAGTGCATGAAAGAAGTTCAGTACAGCAACTCCTGGGGATAGCAGAGAAACTGTGCAAAGCACGGTGAGTGTGTGCTTTCCCCTACATGCCTACAAGCAGGTAAGGTACGGCAAAGCAACCGATTCTAATTAAGCTGCAAGTGTAAATAAAAAGACCAGAATTTCAGATTACATCCAACAAAATTAAGAAAAGGTCATGGACAAGACTGTGTTTTTTAAAACCTACCAGCTCCATTTATTAAATGTGATTGCTTTGTACACACTCAGCACTAATTGGATTGCAGGTTATTTTGTATTTAGGCGAGCGTGGGTGAAACAAGGGATTAGAATCGGGGAGGGTGAAACCCACTTATAATGGCATCAGTTTTGTCCTAAAACCGTCTGTTAGTCAGCATCCTGACCTTTTCTTCCACACACAAAAGCAGAACAAAACACCTTGATTTTTTGTTTGGATTTTTGTTGCACGTGAGCAATTCCAGTGTGGTCTCATCCTCCGGTGCTGCCTCTGGGATGTGTGTGTGTCTGAGCGTGCACGTACAGCCAGAAAATGTCTGTGGAGCTGCAGGAAAGGCCCTAATTGCAATTAAATCTAGGTGCCTCGCCTTCCTCCACATACATGTATTCTTGCCTACATAGGCTACGGTGTTCAGGTCTATGTTTTTAAGTCATCGAGTGAAACCATAGTGAAACGAAGGAGTTGCACTGCCAAGAACCAGCAATTTAAAAGATTTCACTCTTGCCTCATGTACCGAGGTGTTAAATGCCCTTTTCCTTATTTCAAAGGAAACACAGCAGAGATTTCTCTTTGAAGGGCATACCTGGGGAGGCTGCAAAGGTTTGGGTGGAGTGCCCAGAGCCGATGCCAAGTGGTGCCCAAGACCCTTCTCTGCTCCCCTACGCGTACAGGGGGAAGGAGAAAAGAGGAGGAAAAGCTCAGTGCAGCAGTGCGGGAAGGTATTTCTGCCAGTGCCTCACCTACCTTGAATTCTTCGGACACAGCAGCAGAGCAGAAAGCGAGACCCTCGGGGCCACGGCTGCTTTTATCTTTGCCGAGCACCCCCCAGTATTTCGCGCAGCTCAGCACTGGGTGTCAGTGGGTTTGATGAGAGACACCCACACACCCTTTTACTGTCAAATAACGAAGCCCTTTCATCTCTTCTGCCGAGGGCCGGCGTTCCCTGTGTCTGCTTTGTCTTTTGGCAGAGGGTTTCCTTGTTCCCCTTCCCCCCCCTCAGCTTCCCCAAGCTGGAAATGACCAAAACAAAACCCCAAACCCAAAGCCTTAGCAGCTCAGGGTGGGTGTAGAAAAGAGCTGGCAGGAAAAATCAGAGTTAATCATTAGTGGGGCTGACCAGTGCTTGGAGCCAAATGCACCCCATCACCTCACTGGCTGGGTGGCCCCAGAAAGTCTCCTTTTTTGGGCAAAAAACTGCCTAGAAAGGGCAGGTTTCCCCATCAGCCTGGCTCCTTGCGCTGAGCTGGGCTGTGCTGTTCCAGGGATCTGTGGAGAAGCTGGGATGGAGCGAGGTCCATGGAGGGACCCGCTTGCACATGGTCCTGCCCTTCTGCTCTGGGGTGGGGGATCCCCCTGTCCCCCCCGCTGTGCAAACACTGCTAGCAACTTTTTATGTGCAAAAAATGACGGAGGTAGAAAGTTGGTGGCAGTGACTGCACCGGTCCCAGTCTCATTGCGGACAGAACGTTTTTAAATTGCACGGCTGAAGGATAAGTGAATTGACAGCCAGGGCTGGGAACTACGACACAGGAAAAACCCTGGGAAGTGTTGAGTTTTCACAAGAAAATTTGCAGCCTAAAGTAGTGCACATTTTTTCTCCTGAAAACCAAAAGATTTTGTTTCATTTCAGCCAAAAGCGTTCCATATTTTGATGAGGAAAACCACGTATCTGTGGCCAGGGAGCTTTGTCATAAAAAGTATAGTTTAACTAAAATCCGATTTTCTGTTGAAAAAAAACATTTTGATTGCAATTTTTAGGTTGTACTAGTCATTTCTTCTAGTTCATGAAAACATGTGTCTCTGTATCCACAAATGGCTCATAATTCTATTTATTCATTAATTAAAATTATCCCTGGTTTTCTTCAGCAATTGTTGCTAAGAAAAATCTGAGTATTTCTAGTCATTTGCCTGAATCAGCACTCAGAGGGCTGTTTCAGTCAGGCAACATCACTTATTTTCTGTTTCTCGTGTAACTAAACAGCAAGCTGAGAATTGCTTTAGCTGGAATACAAAAGGTTATTGCAGTTTACCGTATGCGGACTCATAACTGAAATGCTGGTAATACGAATGAGAAGATAAATAGATATCTTCGGATCAAAATGCACCTTCAAAGTAAAAGAAAAGTTACAGATGGATTTGAGCCTATTTTAATGACAATAACAACAAAAGGAGGCAGATTAAGGTCTTTAGTGGGGAGTTTTGGGGAAAACAGGGATTGCTAGAAACAGTTTCTAAGACCGATTGACTTGAATAATACTCGTGGGCACAGAGAACATAGAGAGGTAATGCCTGAAGAAAATAAATCAAATATCTTACGGCATTTTATGCATTCTTTCCTTTCCTAGATACTCCTTTTAGTTTTCAGAAATATGAACAACCCCAGGCAAGCAGAGGATAGCCTGTTCATTCCCCCACCCTGTGATGAATAGTTGCATGTTAGCCTGTTCATTTAATGACAGCTATATATAGTGTGTATAATAAATCAGACTCCAGGACACAAATGTCTTCTGTTTACCTTTGAAATATCTTTTTTTTTTTTTTTTCCTGAGAACTGTGATTGTTGCAAAAGTCTGATGCATCCACCTACATGTACACCGATCCAAACAACTAATTACCTGGAGGTTTTGGTTCAGTAGGGTCCCCGATCCTCTCAGACCCCAGTGCCTCGCAGGACCAAAGCCTGCACAGGAGACAGAAAATGAACTCAGCCCACTGCACGCAGTTGAGAGGGAACCTCAGGCTGAGCTTTGCATGAAAAGTCTCATTTTAATCAGAGATCTCAGTCAATTAGTTTGATTATTGCATTATAAACACTTGTCAACTTTTATAATATGTGCCTTTGAAATACGACGCCTGAACTCGTCAGCCCTTAAAATAGCGTATTTTTAACCTGAAGTACACTATGGCTTCTCTGTACAATAATTAACCAGTTAGAGTTTCTATATATATTGCTACACATACATATGTTGCTATTCTTTGTCATGAAAATATCTGATGTTTATAAAATATCTGAAATGTTTCCCTTCTAAGAAACAACAGTTTCCCTTTGAGTTTAAATATTATCAATTTTATCTGGAATGGAAAACGCAAGTTTCAAGTTATTCTCTGCTATCCTAAGTTACACCTGCCACTGCCCAGGTAATTTGTATAGCACTAATAAGATGATCTGATGTCCCACCTGCAGGATGGGAAATTCACAGGCTGGATTTCTGCTCCAGTTCAGTCCCAGAAATATTGATCTCCAGGGAACAAAAGGGGCAATTTCTATCTTTTTCTTTATTTTAGGAAAACTTTTCATGCAAAGAGATGTAGTATAAAGTCTTGAGAACTGCTAAAAGACATACAGATTATGTATATTTTTATAGCCGTGAAGTCACTCAAATGGCTTTATCTCCATTTCGTTGTTTGGCGTAGATCACTTATTGTGCATATGTTTTCAGATGGAAATGCTGAATTAGACTATGGCAAAATGGATAATGCAGCCCTAATGCTAGCATGAGCTAATAAGAAAACAGCAATGAATCCACTGTTGCAGATTGAAGTACATGCATTTCATATTATTACTCAAGGCTTGTCTCCCCGATTAGATGATTGCATAACCTTAATATTATAAATCTTGCATGATGTGAATTGTTCAGCTGTAACCATAATCAGTTTTTACTAAGGTGGCATTTCTGTCTTCTTGTTAAACACAAACATTATATATGCGCTAGGCATAATTTTATAACGGTTGCTTTTAGCAGGAGACGGCTTTGTCAGTCAGGAGATGCAGTTTCGCACAGATACGCAGTGCAAGTGCTTAAGATGCTCATAATGTCACTATTTGCTTCAGAAAATATCGCTTTGTAGATCCTTTAATTTTCTGAGTGTAAATTTCTCTTCAGAAGAAATGGAAAATCTTGCAAGCTTTTAGACAGAACTCTCTAAAAGCCACTTTTCAGATCTTCCAACAACCAAGTTTATTTAATCAAGTGAAGATGGCCGTATACTCCACAGAAACTGCGACACATCGGGGGCCTTCTCAAGTGCCACAGCTCAGCTGTGAGCTCCCACTTATTTCAACCCAATTTTCCACAGAGGAAAAGTGGCCGAGCTCCCCGTCTGTAAATTACCAAAGGCACAGCTTTACGGGGAACGCGCGCTGCCACCGGCGTTTAAGGGTTTAAGACCCACCATATAAACCTCAGCAAGGTTCTCTTCTCCCATCAATTCACTGGGGATTTACGCAGTTAAAGCTCACAACTAGGCGATAAATTTCAAGGCACATCAATGGGAAGAAGGAGATCTGACTGGTGTGAATGTGCTGCGACACTGTCTTTTGTGCAGACCTCAGGGGGCTGGGGGGGGGGCGGTTATTTAGTCCAACTTATCTCCTTGACAAATTTATTGGCTTTGTCAGATGTTCTGTAGAAAAAGAAAAAAAAAAAAAAAAGGCAAATTCCTGTCTTGTTCAGGTAATGGACACTTTCCTATTTTTCACTGTAGATCTTGTGTTGAGATAGTCCTTAACAAAGAGGAACATGTCGAAGAGATAAAGGCAATTTTAGCACTTCCACATGCCATCATGTGTAGGAAGCCCAGGGACTGCATAATCAGGGAAACAGGAGCATGTCTCACCTCTCTGGCTCTACAATAAATCTAATTGAGGGACGTTCCTTATTGGTTTTAATGGTAGCAGAATTGGCCCTATAGTCAATAATTTCATACTCAAAATTGCATCTTAGGTCTAATGTAAAAACTAAGTTCAAATAACTTTTATCGGACAGTCTGTGGATGTGATTTTCTGGTAGGAGATATAAAACAATCAATTGCAGTGATCTGTTCTTCAGAGAATAAGAGTCTTTTCTGTTTCTACTGTGTTAAGCATCCCTGCAACAGCTTCTGGAACGCTTGTTGACGTGGAAAGCGCAATGTTTTCAGAGGTGGGCATCCTCTGGTGAGAGGTGAAGGTAAGGGGGAAACACCAGAAGTATAAGATTTGACTGCCCAGTGCTCCTGCGGATCAGAGCTGAGATGGGAAGAAGTCATCCTCAGCGCTCCCTGACCACTCGCAGCCTGACACGAGGTGGTGCCAATAAAATTTCACACATACCCAGTGCTCACCAGCAGTTCCCAAACCACTTGTGCAAATCAGTTGTTTGCCTGGCAGCTGCCCGCTCTCTGCCTGTACCTTGTGCTACAGTAAGGCTTGCAGAGCCTTGTTGGAGAGCTATTAGGAATGGCTTTATTTTACGGTCCAGAAGGGGACCTGCGGCAACCTGTTCCTCCCAAACTCTCCAAAGCACTGGGCAAGCCCAGACTCAGCCCTCGAGGTCCATACCCAGGTCTTAATGGGCATCGGGGAGTTTTATGGCACATGACTGCATGAAGGTAAGAGAGGGATGGTTTGGGTGGCAGCTCGTCCTGCAGAAAAGCCCGGCCAGCGATTATCCAGGATGCTCTGCTAGCTGCTTTACTATGCTGAAACTCTGACTGACACTGGAGAGGATTCCTCACATGGTTGGGAGGGAAAAATAGTTTTTAATATCAGTTTTAAAAAAAAAGAATGTATGACCCCTATAAACTGTTAAACTTCACTTTATTGATCATAAATCTGTGTTTTGCTCAATGCAAAAGTTTTTCATCTTCCACGGAAAAATGCTGAAACAGCTACAAATGTCAAAAACACAAAGTTTTCTCTCCTGGACAATTTATATGGAAGTTATTGGATTTTTTTTGTTTAAAAGCACTCTTACCACGCTGTGCTCGCCCACCGGGTTAGGAGAAATTGCCTTTCATTGCCAAGCTTTGTTCCTGCCCTCCTCTGATGGGAACAGACCTGAAAAAATAAAGCAAGGGTGCTAACCTCTTCTACATACTGCTGGGGATGGAAGGGTTGAATTGGATAAGAAATCCAGGCAATGGGAATAAGACCTCAATAATCTCAGAGGAGGAGATACTCCTTTGCAAAGCCACTGCTAAAGTAGGGCACAGGCAGCAAAAGTGTTACAGAGCTGAGCACGGGGCTCACAGCAGGGAGACGCCTCGCACTGAGATTTATCCCAAGGTCCATCCCCCAAACACGACGGCTGGTGTCAGTGCAGAACGGCCAGGCCAGGTCCCGTGGGGACAGTTCTGGGAGTTCATGTGTCCCCGGATTGCGTCCCCCTGCTCTGCGACCACGGGCATGGTCCCGTCTGTGTCCCATCTATGCACCTTGGGACCAAGAGATTAACAGCCCTGTCTTGGTATTAATGATCTGCAAAAGCTGCCAAGGTGCAGAGCAGGGCAAAGAAATCTTGATTTATTAATGGCAAAGCAGAAAACTGGAAGGAAAAAATGGAGCATTCCAGACCAGCCAAGGGTGGTACCGAGACAGGGAGATTTACCCTGTTGTAGCATGCATTTAAAATGGGTCATTTTAGCTAAGGCAGCTGTGTGTTAGCAGATTGAATATATTTGGTCTCCTGAGATTGCTTTTTTAATATCAAAGCCCATTCAGGGAGAGGAATAATAGAAGAAAGCGTATTTTTTCTTTGCATCCAATTGTCCAAATTACAAGAATTGTGCTTTTCCCTCATAACCTGGAAACCTCCTTTTTCTGTTTGTTCTCCATCATGTGGTACAACAGGTCTCTGCGCTCCCCTACGGTGGTCAGCGTCTCCGCAGAGATAATGGACTGGATCATCACCTGGATGCAATGTTTCTCTTGGTCATAAATCATGATGGGAATACTGTAAACAAAAGCCATGAAATATGAACCCACATAAATAAAGGAAGGGAAGGACTGTGAATCGTCTGGGGAAATCTGTGCAAAAAAGGAGGAGGAGAGACTTGCACTGTCAGAGGAACCATGATACATATACATCCCGATTTTAAAGTTGAACTGTCACTATAATTATTTAAGATTGGCTTTCTCCTGTGTCTCACAGCATGAGGCTTTGTTCTCCTTTCTGCTCATTTCATGTGCTTTCTGTTCCTCTTGGGCTTTGGTTTTATTTCTGTGCTTTTCCCGCTTCTAGTAATTCTGTCTACAAATACCCTTGTTATTTCATCATCCCTCCCAGCACACACAGTCCTCAGCTCTTGGACAGCTTCCTCTTCTGCTCTCTCTTTCTGCCTCTCTTCTGCTAAATTCATGCACTTCTTGGTACCAACCTGAGAACTCCGAACAGCTCCTACAGTGAAAAGTGCAATTCAGTCAAGCCACGGGCTTTAGCTCTAAGCCACGTTCAAAAGGTGGAGTCCAAGCACGTCTGCATGTTTAATTAAATTTGGAATGTTAAATCATCACTCAGAACTGCTCAGCCCTCACCAGTCGATCAGCTCTACAGTTTTGGAGACGTGTGATAAGGACAGCAGATAGTGCTCTCAGGAAAAGTAAAAAGGAAAGGGGGAAAAAAAAAGACGTTGATTTTTAAATAAAAAGAATAAATAGTCCTGAAATTTTGGATGGTGTAAGGAATCCTTAATGCTCAAACTTTGCTTAATCTTGTAGATAGAATTTCACCCTTTATGTTTATTGAAATGGGGGGGAGGGGGAGGAATCTGTCACTGCTTTGTTTTACACCAATAACTGGAGCAAAACCTGTCCATTCCATTGTGGAAACAGCTCTGTTTTCCTCAGCATCATTGCAGACATACCAGGTAGTCTAAAATACCTTGGGATTTATAATTTGAGCAGAGTTATTTTATATATGTCAAAACCAGCGGCTGATCTTGCTGTCCTGAGGCTACTTCCATGTGACAACTAAACTACTAAACACTTCTTCACCACAAATGCTGGCTGCCACTGTCAGTTCCCTTGCCCCTGGGATCTAATACTTTGTGTTTCACGGAACTGAAGGGCCTTATTTTAAAAAATATTAGTTGTATTGAAACATGCATGATATAATTTCTAAAAACAGTTTTTATTTTCACTGACACTATTGGATTTTATTTTCTTTTTATGGACACAATTACATATTCACATAGATACTACTATTTAGGACTTGACAAACTCCCACTTTTAGTGGTCTGTTGAATGTTTAGTTCAGTTTCCTCTCACTGAACTAAGGCATCTACATGGATTTTTAACATGGGTGTAATTTTATTTTCTAAAATAACACGTCTATCTCTCTGGTGATGTGTGCGTATTAGAAGACAGGATAAAATAAACAGAATGTGGGGCTTTGATTTGAAGCACATTTAAGTGGCACAGGTAGAATTGTGTTTCTTTTGGATCGGCTGCTTTGCTTCAGCTTTGCGGTGCAGTTAATAAACGCTGCAGACTGCTTTTTCAGACCTTATAAACTTAGCAGAAATAAAAGGAACTAAGGAGTCTGACAACTGAGTGAAGCTTATAAAAGCCACTGAAAGCCTTTGGGGCCCCGGCTCCTGGGGAGTATATCAGAGCCCTTGCAGGGCTTATAAATTCTGATTATTTACTGGCAGGTTTCTCTCCTGACCATAAAAACCATAGGTCAAAAAGCACTGCTAGATGGGGAACATGAAGCCCAGCTTTCATTTAACTTCAACTTCTTACACAAGCCTGAGCAGCTCATCAGTGAAGCTGTGGTGTATATGTGCTGAACGCCACATGGAGTCTGTCACGGGGAAAGTATCTGCAGTTCTTGACCTGAAGTAGCACTGATCCCCTGGAGAAGTTAGCTGCTGGCTCCTCTTCAGGCTCTATTTGCATCTTTCTTTGCACTTTACCATCTGGGGAACCCTGCGAATTAGCTCAGATGGGACCACTTTGGGGTCAATATTTTAGAAGTGCATAAATCAGCTGAGCTGCTTCTCAGCAGCAGACAAGCAGGACCAGCCCTCGGGGCTGTGTCCCTGCTCGTCTTTGGTCCTCCACTGCCTGGGCTGGCTCCCGGCTGCCCAGGACATGAATCGAAACTGCTGTTCACTTCCCCTCTGCGAACCCATCTCCATCACAACTTCAAGGAATTTGGGCTCATGAATTCACGAATAGACTGATTTGTTCGCAGGAACCCAACAAGCCCTTCACCAATTTTGCGCTCATGAGCGTTGTTGTAGGCAGGCGTCCACCTGGCAGGAGGAGGAGGAAGCACCGTGATCACATCGGGTTTCTTCTAAGCATCCCAGTCCCAGCTCCATTCCACCCCACCTGCCGCCTGACAAGCTGCTTTAATGGATAGGCGGTGGCCTTCAGTGGAGGGGCTAAATTTAAAACTTTCCTATGCTTCTCTTGTCAAAGTTAAAAGCTTTTCATGTCTGTGTTAATGTTTCTTTTTTTTTTTTCTCCTGTCTGCTGGCACCAATGACAAATACTACATCTTGCATTGAGTAACAGTATATTGAATGGCTGGCAGAGGCAGAATACGGCACCTGTAATTTATCTCCGGGAGTTTGGGCTGGATGACACTGCTGGGAACAGACGGGGGCTCTGAGCTGTCACCTGATTACTAATTCTAGGATTTCTCCTCCGAGAGTGAGAAGGAGTGAGCTAGGATGAAGGGTACAAAAAGCAAATCAATAAACAGGTTAGTGTTTGCATCATTATTAACACTCGGGCTGTCAACACACCCATTGAAACTATCGCTCAGGGCAGCTTCAGATTTAATGGTCAGTGTAACAGATTTACTGTAAATGTTAGCTAAGGCAGAGCGGGGCGGGGGGGATCTCATTGACAAATAAGAGAGATTTCAGTGGGATGCATGAAACCGTTTATGTGTGTGCATAAATAACGGTGCGATCGCCAGGCAGAGGCGGGGGGCTTTCTGCAGTATTTCTTCCCGCGGGGCTGCAGTGTATCCCTCCGGGCTCCCCGTCCCTCCCAGAGCCCCTGCCTCCCTCCCTTCTCAGGCAGCAGCCGCACATCCATTAAATCACGGAGGGAGCTTTGATCCTGGGAACCCATCAGAAACCCCTTAATAGCCTGGAGTAGGGAGGGAAGGGTGACACTGCCATCTTCGCATCAAATTAGCCCAGGATGGGAAAAAGCTTTAAATGAAGTTGAGGTTTATCATCTTTTCCCCTTCTCCATGGACAAAGTCATCTTTGCAGAGGTTTCTTAGGAAAACTCCTGGCATTGCCCCTTCGCCGGTGATCTGTCCTCACACTTTCCACAAGTAACACACAACCAAGCAGCTCTGAGCAATATAAATGAATGCACGATCAAGTGTCTCTGCTTAAATTACTGATGAAATGATGAATCTGTTGCAGAGTAAATTGGCTGAAGACGAATCTTTCCGAGTCCTGTCACTGCTGCCACTTTTTCAAATGAAAACCCTCATAAAGAAATTAAACTGGTTAAAATGAAAGACACCTAAATTCAAGTAGTTTTGCAGTGGAGGGTTTCCCAGATTGTGCTGTCATCTCAAACAGATCCTTCTTCAGGAACGCTCTGCTGTTTACGTTTTTGTTTTAAGTGGTTCCCACATGCCCATTTATAATAGTGCATCAATCTCCAGGTAACTGTTTCCACTCAGTGCTGCCACCAGGAGAAGAAGGGACCCAGAGGAGGAAGCCTCAAAGTATTGGGATGTACCAGCCGTGTGTAGCTCGCTCTGACTCAAGGGCTACTCATCCCCTCGGAGGTTTGAGGCTAATGGAAAAATATAAAATGCTGGAGCTTACTGCTTTGATCTTCCCAAACTGCAGCTTCATCTCCTGTCCTCCAGCCAGACACCTCAGGAACCGCCTTGCTCAGTGCAATCTCAGAACGTGTGGTTTTGTACAATGGATTAAAACTCCTGTGCTCTGGGATGAAAGAGTCCTTGCTGGGAGTGCCCACCCCGGTTGAACTCTGCCTTCGGAGCACTGACTCAGGATGGAATCAAAGATGCTTGAAAGCTCCTAACCATGTTCTAAAACTAACCCAGTAAAGCTATTTCAAATGCCTCTCTTCCATTCAGAGTAGCTACAGAGAGACCCAGCAGAAACTCAGGGCAGAGTCTGAGACCGTCTGAGAGCTGCATCTCTGCAGGCCATGGGCCAGTCAGCAGAGCCCAAGGAAGGTGTGAGGTTGGTCTCTCAGGAGGTACCTCAGGAGCAAGAGCAGCACAACTGCCTCTGCCCCTCACTCCAGACCACCCCAGATTCCACCTAGCTGCACACAGCATCTCAAGATGCTTTTTCTGCTTATCTGCCCACAGCAATGTTGATAAACTCTGTCATTAGTGTGTCCGCCCACACAATACAGTGGGGACAGGCTTCTCTCAGCTCTAAATTTCATTACAAACAAGCCCAAGATGAAACCCATGTGGCTCACAGCGGAGCTTTCTGAATGCCTTTTCTGCCAGGCAACCTCCTGTGATGGGCAGAGGATTAACCCGTTAGCAGCAGCATCTGTGGGCTCTGGGACAGGCTATGGGTCACCCGCAAATGTCTTCCACATTTTGTGGCTTGCATTGTTTGCTGGGAGCCTAATGCCTACCCAGACCCAGTAGGAATGGTGGGACATGGGGGATGCAGGCAGTCTGGTGTTACAGTTTGTAAGTGCAAATATTAAAACCCTCCAACATCTGGCTCAGCCCCCACCAACATGGATCTCTGTTCACATTGCATGATTTTGTGGTGTTATGTTGTGATTCAACCCCAGATGTCCTTAGCAGATCTGGTACCATAACTCTGCCCGTGCTGGTAAACCCACCACATGGGGGGACCTCAGGTGGACATCCCAAAAGTACCTCTGAGGTAACCTGGGACTGTGTCATCCGCTCAAACTCCACTGCCAATGCTGAGCTCCTCTCCAGAGAGCACATCTACTTTGTGCCACGAAGATGTCAGCTCAGTCTCCCAGGCTTCACAAGACTTGCAACTTTAGAAGCTCAAAAGAAACAAATGCAGCAGCTGCGAAGCCAGCACTAACGTGTTTAGGTTTGATTTTGATTTCTAAAGGGGTAGTGGCAAAGGAAAGCTTTACCTCTGGAGCCTCTCTGTGGAGCTGAGCTCTAATGCCTCTAGAAGAGAGCAGCCTCGTGAATTCAGAGAGCCGCTTGCTTTCTTTCATCTGCATGCTATTGACTAGAGGAAGAAGAAACCTCCCTTGCAAGCCTTAATTGGAGCAAGTGGCGTCTGACGATTTTTGTTTAAACTGTAAAAGACGACTCCTCCCTGGTGGGAGATGTTCAGCAATCGAAATGAGGAGGCAAAAAAAACCCAGCCTTGCTGCACACAGCTTGGCTGTGCAGTAGATAACCCAGCGGAGAGCGGCCCTGGGAGTTGCTGAGATATTTGGACAAGGTGACCTCGCACCGAGCACATTAGCTGTATTATCGGCCTATAAACTGTCTCACTGCTTTACATATCCGTATGGCCCACATATTGAAGGAGAAGATTAGCTTGATTATCAATGGGGGAATGAGCCAAACAATTACTTTCATTATTGAATATCCAATTAATTATTCAGGAGCCAAATCAATTATTCATATCTCATTTATACTGGGTGGGGGGAGAAGCGATGCCACTTGGCAGAGCTGTTCACAGCCTCCAGATACAGCAGCAATTCTGCTGCAACAGGGAGGAATTGTGGTTGGGAGCAAAAGCCGGTCCCAAAATTATTTTCCCCAGGCCGCATGGATATCCATCCATGCACATTTGATGGCCAAGGCCAATTCTAGAGAACTGTGACAGTTTGGGGTTCCCTGCAGAGTCACCTCAGCCATGATTATTAACGTGATACAAAGCCCCTTCCAGGTCAGCACAGCCCGGAGTTCAGAAGCCCGTGGGAGTTAAGCACGTGCCATGGGAGCACTGGGGGCTTGGAGGTGTTTGTTTTTATGTGAAAGAAAGAAAAAAGCTCTCATCCAGATAGCAAGAGGGAATCTCCTGGAGAAGAGCAAACTCTTAACTGTTTTTCAAAGCCTGATAGCATCATACATAGATTTGACCAGCAAAATATCTGTATGTCATTTAAATACTGAAAAATTTAAAAAAACCCACCATGTTTGCCCACCTCTGGTTGCTTTTGCTGCTCCTTCTTTGGAGGCACGAATGAGTACATTACGCCTATGCACAGCATCCCCCACAGCCTGGTCTGCATCTGCACAGCATCATCCCGGTGCTGCAGTGCCCAGTACAAGTGTATACCCTTTGCCACGGCCACGCGTGGTGCTCCCATCCCAAACATCAACCAGCAACAGATTGCCGGGTTCAGAGCACCCGATGGCTGCGCTGTAGAGAAGAGGGTAAATAGCAGAGAAAGGGGAGAGAGAGACAAGGCGAGGAAAGAAATACAGCCACCGAGAGAGCAGGTCCAGGAATATAACCACAGTGAAACTGATATGGAAAGGCCAAGGTCTGAAAACTCTGCTTTGCCGTGAAACTACCCCCACAGGCGCTGACAGCTGGCCGCAACTGTTTGAAAAGCAGGGAAACAGAAGGAATCACAACTCCTGTGTGTGCGTGTGCGTGTGTGTTCAAGACAAATGGGTCCCTGGGACATTCAGTGTCTGGGAACGCTCCTTTCCTCCTTGCTCTCTCACACAGTCACTTGTCCTTGCTGTGGCCAAGGTCCAACCCTCTGGGGATCTCAATTTTATTTTCTTTTTTTTTTTTTGCACAAAGCAGAAGCAAGTGATACCATATCGGAAACAAATTGTCAATTACTGAACAATCAAGCCCTCCATTTGTTTGTTAGATTGGCTCTCAAATAGTCCGATTAATTATAACAGCACTAATTATTAAGATACACTGGTAGTCATCTCCTGTTTCAGAGAGCAGGAGAAAGTCTTTCCTTCTGCTTTTGCTGTCACAGTAGCAGCCTTACCCAATAGGGCGATTTATCTCTGTCAAGCCAGTAAAATGATAATGCCAATTAAATCACACAAGTAATTGCTGTTGGGGTCCCCGTGGATTTCTCCCAGCAGAGTCAGGTGGAATATGAATGCGGGCTGGCCGGGCAGGGCTGGATCCTGCGGCAGGGAGCACTGTGCCACCCTCTGCCTGCACAAGTCCCCGTGCCCCTGTAATAATTACAGTGGGGACCCCAGGGCGAAGCTCTCCAGCTTGTGCTCACAGGCTCCCCAGGAGCCCCAACAGTGCATTTTTACAGCCAGAAGTGGGTAAAGTTGCTCAGTCTCAAATAGGGACACCACTGAGGACCCATGGCATGAAGAGATATGGGCTGTCCCTTTCTGTTCTTTCCAGATTCAGCTGTTTTTCTTCTCATGGCTTTGGTAGTCTCTAGCATCTCTTGCTCCTCGCCTGCTTGGACCTGTGTCCCTGTTGGATGTGTCCCCCATTCCGTCAGACCAGACATGCAGCTGAATCTCCGGTCAGAGCTACCCTTATAGGCCTGCCCGTACACATACGCTGTAAAAAATAAAGATATACATACAATATACACATACATGCAGCCTGGTCCAGAGAGGCTTGAAGAACGACATACACAGATAAGGGTGTTTATGGCTGCTGCAAAAGGTGGGGGGGTGTGCGTGCCCCCACCTCCTGTCCTGTGCTTTCTGCTTATTGTAATGAATCGATGTCTCTGCATCTGGGCAAACCCCACCTAAAAAGAACGGTGTGATCTAACCCAATCTCGCTTCTCATTCAATTAAACCCCGTGAAAGCAGGCACGTAACCTTGTTAATATCACGTTTATTAGAGGGAAGGGGGACAGAAAATTAAGATATACTTCATGTTGTTGCTAATTAGAAAAATTGAGACTTTGCATCTGTGCAAGGCAGAGCAACATGTGGCATTAACAGATGTGAACTCATTACACAGCTGCATAGTAGGAAATTGTGCCACCACAGCGACAAAAATCTCAAAATCAGATCTCTCCCAATGCCTCCGCTTCCCATTGCCTTCTCCTTTCTTCCTCTATAAAAGTTTGGTTTTGGTTTGTTGGGGTTTTTTTAGTGTGTTTTGTAAGGGAGCAGAGAGGAAGGGGGGCTGTTCTTTTTATAAAGATACGCGGAACACCCCTGGAAAGCTCAGAGCAGAAACAAGCCAGACTGCAGTGTGACAGCACGACCGCTGGCTCCTGCTAAAACACAGGCAAAAGGTGCTACATGGCTGGAATAAAATTTATCTTGCCCACCCCCAGCTATAGTGTTTTCTACAGGGGGCCAGGCAGGGAGGATTGCAGGCAGCCCCTTCCCCAGGGCTTTCCAGGCACCGGTTCTCTGAAAAGTGGAGGGAAGTGGGAGTAATACCTTAAATGAGGTGTCACCGATAAAGTGCTTCAAATCCTGCCCTTCATCCCCCTGGGAGCTGTCTAACATCACCACACCACTTGTCATCAACAGTAAAGAGCAGCCAAATAGCAGGAAAATAGGTCGCTTTTTTATCATTTCCTCTGTATTTTCTGCTTAACTTTTTGTCTCAGACAGTGGAAGCCAAGTCCCCAGGGGCTGGTTTGGAGCCTCTGGGAAGAAAGCAGAGGTCACATTTGGGATTCCTCCATTATAGAGTTACCAAGAGCTGATTTGCTCTCTGGCACAGTTGAAAGCAGCCCAGCAAAGCAGCTGCATAAAAATGCAACAACTTTGCTGAGGCTTGTTTCATTTGTGCCTTATTCAGCTCCGGAGAGGCTCAGCTGTATTTCTGTGCAATCTAGAAAATCAATGTATTATCAAGAGTCATCACTGTCGCAGGCTAACAGGTTTGGGGAGGCACAGGCAGGGCATCGGGGTAAGGGGGCTGTACCCTCTTCCCAAGCAGCGAAGCGCTGGATAAAAATAAGACATAGCCTGGAAAATGAGCCCCAAAGACTGTTTCTGTCTTTCTCTGAGAAGCTTTTGCAGGAACCAAGTGGAAGTTTTTTCGCACCGATACAACCTCTTTTTCCCCCCTCTCATTTCCAAAGATTTCTACTGACTTGAAACATTACAGCAAATGCCGGTCTGACCCCCAGCACTCTGCCTCTCCGCCTCCCCTTGGAGCAGGGGGCAGTACAAGAGCTATGCTTCTGACAGCATCTGGAAAGTGAGATCCAGGTTTTCTCCCAATCATAAGCACACCGGTTTGGGTATATTGCTGAAATAAGTCTTCTGTTTAAGAGCTTTGCTATAACAAACCTTCAGTCGACGCACTTGGTGCTCCAGTGCAGTGTGCCTGCTGTATCCCTCACTGAGAAAAGCACTGGGGACACACCCCACACCCCCCCAAAACCAACAAACCTTTATTTTTAACAAAAAATCTGGTTGGTGAGCATGCTATGGACTGTCCGGCAAAGCTCATCCCTTCATTTGCACAGGCAAAGAGTGGGCTAGCGTGGACTTTACACTAGCTGTTCTGAGCAGGCGCTGGGAGCAATGTTCCTCACTTGCACCATTTTATGGAGAGCCCTTTATCCTTCCTTTGTCCCATGCAAACGCTGCGTGCAGCACAGAAACCCGTCACCCCACACACACTGCTGAGGCCTTCAATCCCTTTGTGCAGGCTGTTTCATTTCATAGACTCAAGGGTCACTTTTATTGTGGTCTCCGCTAAATGAAATCACAAAAGCAATTTAAAATCGCTTAAGCAAATCATGAAAGATGCAATATGAGGAAAGGGCTGTGAATAATGGTTAGCCTAAAGCATTGCAACAAAGGGAGTGACTGTGCTTCTGTCAGGTCCTTTCTCTTGGTCCGTATCTTTCATGCTGAATTCCTCATCTTCTGCCTCAGATTTTGGGCAGGAACTCATCAAAGGAGAAAGACACTCTTATCAAATTTCTAACATTGTCTGCTATTCTTCATGGAAAATGATCTCCAGGACGTAGAGAGAGCAGCAACCGAGTAGGGCATTTCAGATACGCAGTAGCCAGAAAATAATAACAAAAACACAGGATACCATTTTTATCCTGGAAATTATTTTCTGGGAGAAAAGAAATGTCACTGTGCCCTGTGAACTTCATCCTTATCTGACCATCTAACATTCAGCAGAAACCTCTGCCTGCCTCCAAGCTTTGTCCTAGCGGTCAATGGTCAAATAAAACTAAGTTAGAGGTGACTAAAATGCATGTGAGAGAAATGTTCAAGCAACTTTGCTTCCCAACCCATCCCACCATCAGGAATATGCTTCATAGAATATTTTTGTTGTCCCATGGATGACTTTCTTGCAGCTTTGAAAAGGTCTGTTCATCTTTCATCAGCCTTTCCACTTGTATGGCATTTGCTCCCATGCGGCCATACCCTACGAGCTGAGCAACAATGTTGACTCAGATGTTCCTTGGTGTCCTGGATCCTGTGAGAGCAGTGCTCAGTACCCAGGTAGGGGTGAGAATCTCAGAGTTCCCATTAATGCGATACTGGCACTGAGCAAGGCACAACACCACACTGCGACAGATTCATTATAAAACAAGGTAGAAGACAGCTGCACTCACTCAAGAGCCAAAGTGATGGCTGAGGCCTCCTCTAGACCAGGTACCTCTGTGTCAGGGCTCCTATCTATCCACAGTTTTCTTGATCTAGGTTTTCTTAGGCAGCAGTGTTCAAATGCTTTATGAAAACAGAAGCCAATTCTGGTGCCTCAGTTCCTGGCTGGGAAGAGGGAGAGAAGAAAAGCAGAGGGACTGATCTGGGTGTCTCAACGTGGTGGTCAGAAACTGCAGTCAGCCTCACGAGTGGTTATCGAAAAGCCTGTGCTTTTGCTCTGGTGATGTTCAGCTTTCTGCAGGAGGAAGGAACACCCAAGTTTCCCTCCCATGGACAACACTTCCCAGCTCCCAGCCTTGAGGTTTCCAGCTGGACCTACTGGACAATATTCAAAACCGGATTAAAGTGTTGCAGCAGACACTCATCTATAAAATGTGATACAAGCTGAATCCACACATCTGAAGCAGCAGAAATACTGCAGATGGTGGGCCAGATGTGTCCTTATTTTTAGCTCAGGATCACGTTGGATCCCGACACCGCCTTCTCAAGTGGAGAAGCTCTGCCAATCACAGAAAAAGGTCCTACAGAGCCACTGCCCACAAGCCTGAAGAACCCCAAAGGCTGGAGAGGATTCAGTGCTACTGAAAGGACAGGTGAATTCCCACTCCAGCTGTTCATGATGTTTCCAATCCTGCCGCGCCACCTGCTCCCCAATCCTAAAGGTCCCCAGAGTGCCTGGAGAGGTCAGCACAAAGGCAGTAGAGAAGATGGCTCAGAGGAGAAGATCCTTCTATTTCTTCCGTCAAGAAATGACTCAATAAATGCTTTCAGCATATCCCCCCCAAAAAAGCCCTTTTAAGCTTATGCACGATAATAACATTTCCCCCATTTGCAATTGGCTCAAATAATCTTGCTAAAAGCTAATCCACCTTTAGCTGCAAGTACATGTGCACCTGTGTGTGCAAGAAGACAAGCCATCTCTGGTGGAGTGAGAGCGTCAATGAAAAATGAACAGCCTGAAATTAACTTTAAGCATCCAAGTGATTAAACCATTGTGCTGTGATTGTGTACGATACTCCCTTTCTTCAGCAATTAAGGCTGTATTGATCAGATACCGTGAGGAAAGGGACTGGCAGAGTAATGCTCATTCAGGCTGCCATAATTAAGAGTGATCATCTATTTTCTGGAGTACACGACATAGCCCAGCCCCATCAGGCTCTTTCCTCTCGCCTCCCTCTCCCCTCGCTGGCCCTTGCTCCTCCATGGCAGCCACACGAACACGTGGATGGAGCATCTGCTTGGAGTAAAAATCAGAGCAGGAGCTGGCCGAAGCTGCTCTGTAGCAGGTCAGGATGAAATCCATATCTTTCCCCAGGCACTCAGTCTCAAGACAAGCAGATTCTGCTATTTACTTGCAAGAAGGGAAAAACTGGGAAAAGGAAGGGAGCATGAGACAATACAGCCCATCACATCCAAAAGGAAGTTTCGGGCCAGACCATGGAGCAACCAGACTTCAGCAAGACTTTGGAGAAATGGCACCTCTGTGTTGGTGTGGGTCATTCCAGCAAGAACAAACACCTCCCAGAAGAGATCCTCCTGCTCCCAAAATGAATCTTGCAGGGTCTTTTTTGTTTAGGGGTTGGTTTTTCCTCCCAACAAAGTACTCAAGCCAATCTTCTGCCCTTAGACACAGCTTGAAATTGGCTCCTTATTTATATCTTACCTAGCAAATTTGTTTCTCACGACTTCTGCTAAACCCTTACTAAGCAGCAGTGTGACCAAACTCTTGCTTTGCCTTTTTTCAATTCATGGTGCACGGCTCCAGCCTGTGGAACTTGCCATGGTGTAACAGCCTTTAAAATTTCAGCTGACAGACTATACGCTCCTGATCTCTATGACAGCAGTCCTTGGGCATTTAAACTCTTGTGGTAAAGGATATTTCCTTGCTTAATTATTCTAGTTCCCAGTGTATCATTTCTCAGTGCATTGATGGTACTTACTGTGAGCCCCAGAAGAATGACACTTGTCAATCAAGGTGTGTAACTGCTGGGGCTTGGGGAAGGATTTAGGTCATTTCCTCATGAAGAACACAGGATGCAGCACTTGGAAACATATTTCCCCAGAAAGCAAAGGCATGTGGCGCTGAGCCACATCTCTCTAGAAGTGGTGCAGTGATTTATTATTCATCCACAAGACTTCGCAAAACTTGATGTTGGTAACTAAAACAATGTGATAATCACTGGTATTTTCCTTCACCTCTCTGAATTGCTACCAAACTTGAAACATAAAGAGAAATAATTTGGATACCTAGGTGAGATTTCACGCCACAGCCACAAACCAAACCAAGGTAGCCTAAATTTCAGCGTGGTGCTGTAACACCAAGAGCTCCTTTCTTTCCAGTTTTTGTGTGGAACCCGTAAGTATGACTGCAGCTTTCTCATTGTCAGTATCTGTCCCACTCATCAGGCTAAAAGGATTGACTGGCTGGTGGGGATGGAACGCGTGTCTGATTGCGCAGCCCACATTCACACAGTACCTTCCTTTCATAAAAATAAACCAAGGATGCAGTCCTGCACTTTGAACGTAGGCAGCGTCTATTCGCTTTAAATACATCTCACTACTTTATTCACAGTTCTTGTTTTAGTAGATGAGAAGTGGTCTTGCCATTGTTTTTCCCATTATCTCAGTCCTGGCCCTCGTGAAGATCATTCATCTCTGTGTCAGCCAATGTCATCTGCTGAATATAGGCCTCCTTTCTCCCTTTCAATTAAAAACATTTGCGTTTCCTTTTCCTGGACAAAACCCATGCCCTTGATAACTGGTGTGTCCAGGTGCTGCTAATTTGAACCCTGACACTGTGCAATTTCGTTTCGCACTGCCCTAGACCAATCCTGTTTCCTTGCGTACTTTGAATGGTCCGAGCTGCTGCAGGAATGGAGATCTCCTCTTTGCCTCTTTTTCTTCGCCTCTCACAAGCTCAGTGTTACTCAGCAGCTCATGCCCAGGCAGAGTAAAGGGTTAAGCAGGAAGATCTGGAAGAGACTGTGCTGTCCTGACACAGTGCTGCCCTTTTGCCTCTTCCTCACACATACACGCTGTTCACATAGCCTGCATTCCTCTCCAGTTAACACCATTAAGCTTTGACCTGAACTAGAGACAGAGCTAAATATGTGTGCACCTGTCCTCTTATAATGACCTGCTATTATCATTTTCCACCCCTCTTTTTTGATTGATGGATATTATATGCATAATGACCCTCAGGATTTTTTTCCTCTCTTTTTGTTAGGCTTTGCTAAAGCAACCTGCAAATTAATTTAATATCCTCTTTTGGTTGGGAGCTATGAAACGAGGGCTCGAGGCTGATGATGCGTAAACCATTTGTGGCATGTATTTAATCTCCGGACAATGGATAGAGATGTTAGTGCATGCTACACTAAGTTCTATTTACGCTGGCTATTAAGTGCAGTCAAGCTGAAGGCAATCGGAGCACATTACAGGGCCTAATGGGAGAGGATGCTACACAACAGTACATTAAATACTGAAAATGAATTAAGAAGGAAGCATGGTAGAGAAAGCAGACAAGGAAAGGGTTCTGTATACAGATAACTCTTATTGACAGCACAAATATTCATGTACTCTGAGTTCCCAAATCCAATTTTGGTATTGGATACCACTCTAGAGGGAATGTTTTGAACTCCATTTTCATGCAGATACAAAATGACTTGCAGTCAGCCTGCCCCCTCCCACCTCCGGCTCAGCAGCTTGCAGTACCCGATGCTGGGAAATGCGTCCCTGTTACCCACCTTGCAAAGCTAAGCCGGATCGCTCTTGACCACCTAAATCAGGCCAAACTTTCTTGGCGTGCTCCCTGAAATGCATCTGGCCCCGGGAATTATGAATATATATTGCTGCACTCCCAGTCCTGTTCACTCTCCTTGGCGCTTCTCGCGCTGGCTGTTGCATAGCTGAGAAAATTCAAGCCCTCTGGGAAAGACGGGAGAAAAATGCACAGTGGGAGAAGCATACCAGTTGTGAACACTGTATCTTTGGTTCTGACTTCTCTTTCCCTGGGTGGGAAGAATTTAGAGATGACAAAATACTGTCCTGCTGTCTTTTTAAAACCGAGCTCCAGAACCCAAGAATGACATTGCTTTACTCTCTCTCACACGTACAATTTTATGAGTTTGCTTTTATGCATAAAAATCTCTGTATGTGAAGAGACTGACTCACTACGACTTCCTGAATAAGATGGTTTCATTTTTATTGCTGAAAGAATAGCCCAGTTTACAAATAAAAGCTTCCACGTTGAGAAAGAGAGCAGCAGCAACCAACCGACTGAAACCACATGCCCGCACCTACCAGCGCTGCTCGGTATTTCAGCAAGGCTCTTCCGAGATGTCCTGGTTTGAGGTAAAACTGGACCAATTTTGTTCAGTAACTTCGCCTTTTAGCTAGGCCTCTTCTAACTACTGACCAACGGGGTATTCCATCCCATCTGCGTCATGCTTAGTATAAAAGCTGAGGGTCAGATCTCTCCCTGTCTCTCCCTCTCTCTTTTTTCACTCTCTCGCTCTTTCGCTCTCTCACTCTCTTCACTTCTGTCGTCTGCCTTTGGTCCCGATCCTGAAGGCAGACCCGGAATCCAGTTCCCATCCGTCACTGAGTCCAGTCTGGGACTTCTCCAGCGCCAGCCAGTGTCATGATTGTCATCTTGGGAGCTTGATATGGTTTTGTATATATATTTCATTATTTCCTTGTATTTCACTATTAATATCTCATTAAAATAGTTTAGTTTCTTCTAAACTCTTAAGTCTCTTTTTTCCATAGTTTAGTTTCTTCTAAACTCTTAAGTCTCTTTTTCCCCTCCTCTGCCTCTCTTTTTGAAGAGGGGTAGAGGGGAACATCTGTCGGTCCCATCTGGGGTCCCCCACGTCCCCAGTGGCCGATTTGGCCTAAACCACGACACGAGATCAAGCTCCGATTATTACTATACCCAGGGGTGAGATTCACACCAGAAGCCCAGACTGCAGACACCCACCTGACCCACTCCCAGCTCCCTCGGTGGAGGAAAATGAACCGTGCCCTGAAAGTATCTACCCAGTGTATTTTTGACATTTATTTTAGGACTATATTACTTCGACTCAAGGTTTCCCTGCCTGTATTACCAAGACCTTCACTGTCTGTAAATGGATCTACAGCTGTCCACCATGGAGCTGTGCCACCAACAGCTGGTCAGAAGAATCCCACCCCTATGTCCTGAAGACAAGACCGAGGAGTGTGTTCTTCCTTCCCATGCAACTCTTAAAGTCCAGACTTGCCTCTTAGATGACAAGCTCATTGCTAGTGGTGGCAGGGGCTTCTCCACCAACTTGCTTGCAACGGAGAGGATCTTTCAAGAGTCAGAAAAAGAAACTTATTTACATCCAGCAAATGTACTAAGAGTGGGTGCAGACCCTGCAAGGAACCAGGTGATCCCTGACATCCCAAAAGCCTGAACCCACATTTGGATAAGACAAGAGAGCTTTCCTTCAGAACAGGAGTGTGTTAATGAACAATTTTCCTTTCTTTAGAGAGCCCAAAGCCTTACCTCCTCCCCCTCCCACTTCTTGAAGCACTAGTGTAGAGTAAGAGCATAAAGGAATTACTTTTCACATAGCCAGTTTATTCTAAAAGCATGTCTGGCAATAAAAGGAGAGAATATTAGAATCATTTAGTAACCATCATGTTTTGGCAGCAAGGGAGAGCTTTGGGTCTCTTAAAATGCTAGCATAGTAAAAAAATCAATTCATTGCTAACATAAACAGAAATATACTGAAACCAATACCTGAGCATAAAATACTTACATAGGTATTTTATACTGTGTACATAGGACACAGGAATTTAAACTAGTCTTTTCAAGCAAGGCATTGACTAACCACTGAATTCATCTGGTTTTAAGGAGCAAACTTGTAAGTAAAAGCTCCGCAGAAACAGGAGTGCATTGGTTTCCAAGTGAACCTCCCAAGTCCAAAACAAATGACTTTCACGCTGTGCTTGGATAGGGCTGGAGGGAAAAGGTAGGAAAAACAGTGTTGGTTCATGGAGATCTTCTTTTCCTTGGCTTTTGGTGGTAGTGAAACACTTTCTCCTCTCAAGAACGTTCTTGTTGATGCACGGTAAGTGTCTTTTCTGTTTATTGGAGCAAAACATCTTCTGGAATAAATACATCATTTACATTTTCTACGAAATATCCCTTAGGTTTTTTTTTTAATAATTATTTTCTTTGGGAAAAAAGAAAATTCCTTGTTTATAGGAATTTGAGACCTTCTCATATTTCTGTAATAAGTTCCTTTGGTCACTGTCATTCCAGTTTACCACCTACTGTAACACCGAGTCAGTCTGAATTAACTCTGGGGTGTTTGTAGCAGGCAGACACTACACAGCTACCATGTGCACTACTGTCCAGGATAATTTTAGCACAGCTTCCTGCCCTATTCCTGTATCTGCAGCTCAACACACTCAGTAGCTGTCTCACAGCTCCGGTCTTTCAACAATGCCCCAAGTTACACGGTGTGATGATACCCTCGTCCCACAAACAAGACGTGTTCATGTGAGGCCTCGGTGCATCTTCTCCCTTTTTGGGTGTTGAATATGATACTCAGATGCTGTGAGCTGCAGAACGGTTCAAAGACAAGCTGGCATGAAGCCAGTTTGAGAGCCTTCCTATTTTTAAAAACATCTTGAGAGAAGGAAGAGCAGTGAGCAAGTGTTTCCTTCTTGTTAGCACTATAAATGTAACCACAGCTTTCTTTTTCACTTTCTTCTTGAGAGGTGCCCTGTCATCCTATCCCTACCAAAAGACTAATCAAGATCAGTGCAAGAAAGAACGGACAGGGGAGGAAATGTTCTCAGAGCTCTTACAGATCTCAAAACCTCTGTCCAGAAGACTAAGGGTTGGACAGACATCAAACCTACAGCATTGGAGGGAAAGAGAATGAAGGAGAGGTAAGTCAAGAAGTGAAGCAGTATCACACTCCATCAGCAAGAAACATTTGCCAAAGATCCAGAGGACCTCTTGTCCTGCGGTTAACAGTAGCAGATTCCCATCATGACCGAAGAAGAAGGTGCCTGTACCTACCCAGCACCATGCACTGCTCGCTGCTAAACCAGGAGCACTGCTCTGAGGCCACATGTAGAGACCTGTGAGTAACGCAAGGCAGGCAGGACTTTGCACTTTGCTTTCTCACTGAGTTTTATACAGCTTAACAAGTTCTACACAGTTCAACAAGTACTTAAAAGGTTCAAAGTTTATTGTTGTTTATAAGAAGAATGTCAGTGGTTTATCACTAATGCAATAAAACTGCTGAAAATAATAATCATAATCCGTGGATCCAACCCAACAGAAATGTCACAGTCCAGTTCGGCACCCTTCCCAGCCAAGATACTACAGTCATCTATAGATAATTAAACTTTCTGCGAAAGCCAAGTACACAAATAAGAACCCATTGGGCAGTGCCATAACCCTCTGTTAGGAGTTAAAAAAATCTCTTAGCAACACAGCAGCGTGAAGGACTTTTTCAAAATAGCCCTGTGAATACTTGCTTGCTGGGATCCAGTCTCATCTGGAAGCCCTCACCACCATCACCTTGGCAAATACACCTCTCTGGGCACTTTGCACATCCTCAGATGATGGTTAAACCACCCCTTGGTGCTGTCTCACATGCGGTTACATGAGGTAAGGGAGCAGAGCCTCCGAGACTCACTATTGACATTGCAACGCCATCAATTTGAATTTACTGCTCTAGAAGGATAAACATGGTTTTGTTTTTAAAAAATCTACATTTCTAAAACTGTCACTGTCTCTGATCCACTGACACATTCCAGGGGATATGCCATTGCTCACACGAACATTGGAAAGTCCCCTTTTCATGCACGTAATCAGAGAAATGCAACTGTAGGGTGTGTGCAGAGAGGGGGCAGGACAAGCAAACTCACAAAGACAGTAAAACCTTCCACTGAAGACACAGATAAAAAGAGAGAGGGCTGGGAAGGCAATACATTAAGCAAAGCACATGGCTTCACTGCTTTGTCCAGATGTTTTGCTGCTGTTGCTGATGAGCAGAACTGGCACGTTCTCCCAGGCACAAGTGAGGCGAAGTGGAGTGGAAGAACCACAAAAATTATTGCATAAGATTAACTTAAGATAGTGAACAACTGAAAGTCTGCAATCCTTGATTTTGTTTTCCACATTACAGGCTCACTTGTCTATTGCCCAGGATTTACGCTTTGGGGTACTTGGCAAAGGGTGGAAAATCCACAACTCCTGCACGAGTTACAGAATACTTCTCCTTTTCAAGCTAATCCATCTTTTTAGTTTGTCCTGATGACTTTGTGATGTTTGTATGGATCACAGATACTGCGTATTCCCCTGATAACCTTGGAGAGCAGGGTAAATAGAGGCGCTGAGGGTAGGAAAAGCACATTGTCCCGATACTGCAGGTTGATAAGAAGGCATAGGTAAGCACAAGGGAGGGCATTTAGAGTAGGGCTAGCAAGAGAGCTAAGTAGCAAAAGCCTGAATTTTGTAAAGAAAAAAACAGTGGTTCACCAAGATTGCTGGAGAACTAGGGCATGGTCCTGCAGGAGCTGTCTTACCAGGAGTAATAGTTATGTATTTATTTAGCTGACTTAAAATAATTTTTAATCCATGCAAGGTTTTGTGATTCATTGGCAGCACAACACTAGCACAGAGGCATTAAAATACCCTATTAGACAGGAAATTGTTCAGCTCTCCACCGAAAATCTCTTCCCCACCTCATTTTGTACATTCTTTTGCCCTCTTCATCATTCTGGAAATTGAATTTTTAGGCTTTCTCAAAATGGCCACAGCAGATAGTTTTGGCAAATCCAACTATTGAGGAGAAAGGCAGATCAAGGGTCTGTAGCCCCCATACTAGACCTTTCTGCCATAGCTGACACCCCGTGGCTCGTGGTAAGCCTTACTGTTGTAAAGTAGGTATTTTTGCTTTTCTGTTTTCCCCAAGGAGTTTCTACGTAAGAGCCTTTGCCCTGTAGCCTGTAGGTCAAGCAATTAGCTCAGTCACATCCATTTACCAAACTGTAGCTTTTTCTTTCTATTATTTTTAACATGTTCTTCAATTAGAAATGATTGAAATAATTGCACCTCGATATTTTGATTTCATAAAAGTTTTGGGGAAAGTAGCTTAAAAGAATCCTTTCTCTCCCTTAAAGTGTCATGTCCTTCTCAGTATTATTTCCTCGGAGTTTTTTCCTTCTCTTTCTCTTTTCCCCATAAATAACTTTATTCTGTAAATTTTATTTCAAAAGCTGTAAAATCTATTACCCATCTCAGCTCTCCTACAGTTCTTAGCAGCCCATAACAATGCCAGCTTCTCCAAGGGTCATTTTTACATGTTTTTTTCCCGGCTTTGCAGGTAAACTAGTAAAATGAGGAGCTGTTTTCCATAATTACCCTTTGTATTTTGTGACATCTTTGATATTTAAAAAACAGCCCTCTGCCTCTCTGCTTTCCTTAACATTGTACTTCGTTAACCAGCAGTGCACAATCTGAGCTGCAACGTTCAGAGAATCAATAACCAAAAACTTTTCCTCACCTCCCTCGGTGGCTCGCTGAACATCAGGCCACAACACCTCTCAGAATATATATATATTAGGGATGTTGTGAGGTCTGTTGTTACCAAACTCAATTCATTTCAGCCCCTTTGCGCAATATACACATGCTCTTTTCACCTACAAATCCCCAGCAACCCCTGCAATTAATACCTAATTAACAAACAAAAGCAGAGATGCCAGGTGGAACAGCACAGAACCATTCACAGCTCACAAAAGGAGCAATTAACTCCTGCCAGCTAAGGACAGTAAGGAAAATATTTTGTTATTGAATGAAGCAGTGTTGCCAAGATTGGATGCATTTAAAAAAAATAAAATAAACCATGCTTCAGCTCAACTGCAAGATGTGGGCTTTGATTCAGGAATTGCTTATGGTAGGCCAGAGGCTGGACCAGAGGGTCATTATAATCCCCTCCTGGCAATAAGGCCTATAAATCCACTGCTCTTCCAACAGCTTTTAAAACAGATTATTTATGTCTTTTCATGTAAGCCATGAAGTCACTTCCACAAGAGATAAGGCAGACTTCACCGCCGAATGAGCTGAAAACTGCACAAATTGGCTTTCCCCAGCAAACTTAACACTTGTACACGGCTAACGAGTTAGCAACAGCATCTGGGNAGGTTAGCTAGCGGGTTTTGGCACTGGAGCTGCGAGCCCTGTGCACGTGTGTGTCCCTGCAGAGTAAATCAGCCCCTGTCCCCACCGCGGGTGACCAGGGAAGGTGGCTGGGGCAGGCTGGCTCTGCAGCAGAGCTGCGTGTGCCTTCCCGCTCCCTCTGCCCCCTCCTGCGGGGTGAGCACTGGGGAAACGTCCACATCCACCTCCCTGCCCCTTCTTGGCCCGTTTTCTCTGAATCTGAAACGCTTTTCCTAGCGGATACACCTGGCCTCAGAGCCTTCACTCTGCTTCTCCGCTCAGCCCACCCTGCAGGACCCCAGAAAAATTCCAGGTTTGTGCATGTCAGGGCGAAAGAGCAAAGAAAGTCCTGTCTCACACTCAGCAAGGCAGGGACGGATCCTCTCCGATGGGAGTGCTGCAGGTAGGCAAGGAGCACGGGCAACCCCTCCTGCTCTCCGGCCACAAGCGACACTTCGATTTTATGTCAGGTTAAGAACTCTTTCTGTGTCTAGAGCCACACAGTTGTTAGGCAAGGAACACCACTCTCACTAAAAAAAAAGGATGACTCTGAAAAATCTGCTTTGCTTTCAAGTGTGAATCCTCTTTACGTGTGTTTGTGTTTCTGTCGGTGCCGGTACCAACGCCAGACTTGGCAGCTCCCCGCGGGTGTACGCTCCCCAGCCCTGGCTGGCGACAACCCTTCCCCACACAGACCAGACTCGGTTATTCCTGCTCCCCGAGAATCCAGGCGTGCCTCGGGGGTTTTAACTCCCAGGTATCAGATCAGCAACTGAGGATGTGTTTGGAGAGGAACAGTCGTCAGTGGAGCAGCAGCAGTTGTCCCATCCATCCCAGCCCATGTGGGGACATCCAACACCCACCAGCCAGGCACTCAGATTTTTTTTTTTTTTTTTGGACATCACAATGCAATGCTGCAGTTTGCTCAATCCTACGTGCCGAAGCTCATCACAGTCCCACTGCAGCCGGTGCACGCACAGTTCCCAAGTCCTGCACGGGCTAGCCAGTAAATCAGGCCTGTAAAAGTATTTTTGGCCCCCTGCCCAGTATGTGTACCTCTTAATCCCTAATTCCAATTGTGTAAACAAGGCATGACATAACGGGTGTGCCATGGAAATATGCTCTATAAAGTTGATTACCACGCTTCATCCTATTAGAATAGCAGTCACTGTAAAACTATAGATAAGGCTAAACCCATTTATTTGTGTTTCTAAAGCAGATGGGCACATTTCGGCTTTTCAGAGCATGATCAAACTTGACAGGCAGACTCTAGAGCTGCTTTGTGGCTCTTATAACAGCTCATTTCAACCTGTACCAGCCGAGAATTTTTAAAACAGATATCTCAAAAGGTCAGATTGACCATGGCCTTTGCTCAAGTATGCAAAGAGGGAGAGCGTAAAAAGCATTGGATTGCCTGGGTGACCTCTTTCATGAGATGTAGTTTCAGCCTCTGCTCTCTCCTGAATGCAAAAGGCAGCTCTCGGTGCTCTTGGAGGAGGCAGGGAGCTCGGCGGCATTGGGGAAGGAAGAGCTGTGGCGTATCCCCAGGCAGCCGAGCTGTCACGGGGAGGACTTTGTGCCAGGATGACAGGAGGCAGCTGCGCTCCCTTTGTCCATCCAGTGGCCTCCAACAGCCTCACCTAGCTCACAGCTCCTACCTGCAGCGTATGGGTCAGGCCTGAAATTACCTGCTCAGGGTCACCCACAGTGTCTGTGACAAAGCTGGGACCTGAGCCCAGGTCTTCTGGGTCCCATCCCTGCGCTCGTTCTTCCTAGCTGCCTCCTATTAAAGGCTAAGGACTCAGGTCAAGACTCCCCTACAACCCCATAGCACACCCACAAGGCTTACCTCGTGGCTATCTCCCATCCAAGATCCTTCAGCACGGTTAAACATTTCCTTAAAAATGTTTTGGGCAAGACCTCTGGGTCTCCCAGTCTCCAAACCTGAGCCAAACCCTGCTGGACCTGCAGGTGGAGAACCCTCTCCCTGGCGAAGGCATGGATTCACCCTCTCTCCCTCCTACTTCCCACGGCACAGAAGCTTCGGGGGGCACCGAGCGCCCAGCCCGGACCTCAGTTACATGGAGGACCTTTGCTCACGGTCAGGCAGAAGCCAGAGCTGCTGAGCCCGGGGGTCTCCTTCCCTGCCCCATGGCCAGGGGCCAGACTTCTCAAAAAACACGTGAAACCTTGAATCTGCCCCAGGTTTGCAGCAAGCGGAAAACCTTTGCAGTTTCAGATTTCACTTACAAATCAGCTCTGAGGAAAACAGCGAGTGTGATCGAAGGCATTAAAAATTGATATAATTAACACAAATCAAGGGTATAATATATAGCAACTTGTGCATGAGTTCAAAAGCTCTTTTTAAAGGCATAGGAGCCAAGGAATTTTTCCATTATCTCAAAAAGAGCTAGATAAAGTCTTTTGCTTGTAGAATTAAGCCTGGAGCAGCTGGTAGGGTTACTGAACCAGCTACAGCAAGCCTTGTTCTGCGTTATAAAGACATCTCTCTCGCCGGAGAAGAAATGTTAACGTGCATTCACATAGGCTTTTTTTTTTTAACCTGATTCTTTAGGCACCCCCCATCTCCCGCCCTCTCCCTCTGTCACCTCTTGAAAAGGTTTTTCAGACTGGAACTGTACTTGAATTTAGTCTAATTGGAAGGAAATGTAAGACCCAAATCTTGGTTCTCATTGGCATGGAGACACTTGCGTACAATCACGGTATGCAAAGCAGCAGAAGTCTGAATTCATAATTGGACGTTCCAAAATGTAATTATGAAAGATGAAATGCTCCTTTCAATGAGAAGGCCGTAAATAGAATAATTAATTTTGTGTTTGCTTGAACAATTCTGTATTATGGACCTTACACTGGAACTGAAATTAATTAAGTGCACCAGGATTTATGGAGGAGGTGAAGAGAGAGGGAAAAAAAAGAATTAATCTGAAGTAAAAGATAGATGACTTTGTGAGTGTAATGATGCGTTAGTCTGGGGTATTCTTTAACAAATTTAGCAGGCATGTTCTGGGTACAAACAGCACTCACTGACAGAATTATCTCAACTAATGCAGCTGCTGGACTCTGAGCAAATTGAGATTGCAGATGAGTACTTTAGATTTAGAGCTATTAACCCCCGGTGCGCTGGAGGCTGTGTTTCTGTTCACTGGGTGGGAAGGACGGCTGGGCGAAGGTCTGCAGGACACAGCTGTGCAGCAGCTCCCTGCGCTTCATGGACACGCACACACGGGCGCTCGCCTGCCCCGTGCCCTGCGCAGCGTTGGAGTGCAACGCGAGGCCGGCCTCTGCCCAAAGCCCGCTGTCCTCGTTTGAGTGACACAGGGCTAATTTCTCTTCTAATGTTTGGGAAAACTGCACTTTTAGAAGATTCTCGTGCCTGAATTTGTGAAAATATTTACTTTCTCGCCAGCTATGGCTGTGGGTTTCAAGGTCTCAGTGTTTTCGAGCTCACCAGGTGGCATGAGGAGGAGGGAGATCTGAGCACTTGACCCAAGCTGGCCAACAGGGTTATTTCATACCATGAATGTCACATTCACTACGAATTAGAAAGTTTGCTGTGAAGTTCTCTCTCTTCCTTGATGGCTGCGACCATAAGAACTTTGTGCCCCAGTGCCGGACCCCTGAGCCCTCCCCTTCCTCCCGAAGCCGCAGCGCTCGCAGTGTCCCACATTTGCTGTCACTGCTGGGAGTGCAGAGCTTCCTACGGATAGAATGGGCTGAGTATAATCCTTGTATATTTTATATTGGTATCGGGATCAATACTGGTTCTTTAGTATTATTAATGTTAACTATTTAGTCTTATTCTATTAAATCTGTTTATATTTCAACCCCTGGGTTTCTTTGTTTTTTCCTGATTCCCCTTTCCTGGGTGGGGAGGGGTTGCTGGGTGATAGCATAATTGTTTAAATGACAATAAATTCTCGTGGATTCCTCAAACCATAACACCTGCTGACACCATCCAGCAGGTCTGGGGGAAAAGCAGAGGGGAGGCAGAGGGCTCACAAGAAAGGGAAAGGAAAAGCGAGGGAAGCAGACTTCAGGGTAACATCTCTCAATGAACTCAGAGAAAGAAGGGATGGCGGCTACTGCCAGTTGAGATTTTTAAAGTAAATGAAGCCAAAGTGAGTGCTCGGAAGAATAACTAATCCAAACAGTTTAGTTGTGAGGAGCTATTCCTGAGCTCATTTCATATGAAAATCCAGAGTTATTCCTTTTTTCTGCTGAGATCAAGCTATAAAAACCCAGGTGTAAAAATTTCCTCCAATGCTTCATTCAAGACTAAAGCATTTTCCAGTCCTGAATGAGTTAGGGATTTCAGATTTACCAGCCTGGCAGAGACCCTGAGACACCCGGGCAGTGAGTGCTTCCCACATCCGGAACAGTCACTCACAAGACATTTCCAGTCCCATAAACGTTATGCCTTACTGGTATAATTTTGAATAAAATAATGTAATTCACTATAGATCCACGAATAATCAATGCGATACTTCCCCTGCTAAGAGTCATTCAGAAGCAGCACTTTCTGAAGTGTTGGCTCAGGCCGTGCGGTATCACTGCACCGTGCGGGGACACTGCGGTGTTTAGCACATTATGTCTCTGGAGTGTCAGCTTTCCCTGCCCCAGAGCCAGCCGCTGAGGGACACCCGGCAGCTGGAACCAACCCCCTGGGAATTTTTGGAGACTCCAGGAAGCGACCGATTAGGATGTGCTGCTGCAGCCCTGAAACGCACGGAGAAATCACAAGTATTGAAGAGAGGTTCCCTTATCTCTGCTTTATCTTCTGCTGGGATGTTTGTTTTTTTTTTTTTGCTAGAGAAATACTTTCTCAGGTCTGATTTTATTCCATTGTAGGATTATGGCAGTGCGGGACTGCGACCTCCTTGTGTTTCATGGGCATCTGCTCCAAGACCCTGACGGTCCAATGAAGCACAAATTGTACCACGGTTCATCAAAGTTCAGCAGGACAAACTTCTCCCAAGTCCCTTTTCCTTGCAGAAAGCCCAGTGGAAACCTGTGCTCGGTGAAGTCACGGGGATGCGAAAGGTGTGAAATCCATACGTCTTGCCCTCAGGCAAGTCTCACAGGCAGGGCACGTGGCAGGTTGTGAGTCTGAAACTTATCCCTGTTCTTGTCAGATCAAGCTGTTCCCAAGCCTCAGCGTTACCTCCGGGCTGGAGGAGACTCCACAGCGCTGTCATAGCTTTGTCCCAAAAACTGAAGCACCGGAGTGCAGGAAAAAAAGCCTCTTTCCCCAGGAAAGAAAGAGCTGGGGTTGCACTGCACCAGCTTGCTGCTACACAGAAGACATCCACAGACCCTCTTCTTAGAGTTATAAGCTCCCTGGATGATGGTTACCCAACAACATACGTTGATCTCTGGGTAGCAGAGTGCACTTGGGTACAATGCCTATTTGCTTACTGATATTTATTTTCATTTTCCACGATAAAATGCTAAATATGAACTACGGTTACTCTGCTTTAAATTGCAACAAGAGCTGCATTTTCCACTTGCTTGGTTATAGCTCTTTAAGTGATACATTATATTGTTTGCCAGAATACTTCTACAAAGTCTTTGCTTCATTTAACTTGTAGAACAATTCAGCCAGATTGGTCTATAAAAGGTGTACTTAAAATCAGGATTACCCTGGGACTCAAAAGTGCTGGGTGCTAAACTGCAGTCTCTCATTTCCCATGGCCTTCTGAGCATTTGAACATATTTATACCTTCTGCATTGCAGCAAACTTAATCAGGAGGACAGGCTTGCTAACATCTGTGCATTCCATTCACTTCTGGAGTCGTCTCAATCTCTTCTGAAACCTGATTCTGGCTGTCAAAACGCATAGCTCTCCATGCCGGGTATTATTCGGACATTTAGACATCTGTCATCAGGAAGCGTGATAGATGGTTTTATTAACCCGCAAAGGCAAAGACTGTGACAGCGAAGGACTCTTATGCAGGGAGAAAGTATTCTGCAAACCTCACAAGTATGCTCGATACTTTTCCCAGCCTACAGTTGCAGCAGGGACCGGACACTTGGAAGTGAAAGATGTGTTACACATTAGCTCAGGCTGGACATATCCCCCCCACTAGCTTTGACCAAAACAAGTAAAATGACGAACGTAGATGATACGTTATCCTCAGCAGAAGAGACTTTTCATGATGGACTGATCTCCAACAACACAAACTCCTGCAAGAAGGAGTTTTTGCAGCAAGCTGGAGCTAGAAATGAAGACTGTGCTTTACAAAGAAGTTTAAGGAAAATGGAAATCTGTTTTAATAAAAATCATCACGAAGATTTCATTTAAATGGTTTCAATTCACCAACTAGTCTCTGTTCAAACACTCTTGCCTTCCAACCTCCCATCTAGCAGTCACCTGCAGGCACGACTTTGGACCAATAAATGTTTAAGGCAAAATCTAGAGCCAAACTGGAATTTTAGGATGCTTAGTTTTGGGGTTTGGTTTGCATCCATATGTAGTTTTAGCCTGAGGAGGGACAATCCTTTCTGCCTCACAACCTTCCAAGAAACAGTCAAATGCAATTAATCCTTGCTGGTTTTTCCATTTCCCGTGACTCTAGGATTCCTGTGCTGAGGCTCCCAGAGAATTAAGACCAGACACAGACAGAGGAACACCTCCCTACTACTTCTTCTCCGCAGAGCCTGTTACTACAACAGCCAGTGGCTCACAGCTGGGAAGGGACGTGGCTCCTGCACTCACAAATAGAAAAATCAGGAGAACACATGCTCTGGGAGGAGACCCTTTATGGAGGCAGGCAGAGCCACCTGAGCGGCCTGTCCTGAAAGTCCCTGCAGTGTGCTTGCATCATCTCTCGTGCAGATGAGGAGCCGGTGCTGGTGTGGTTAGCACAGAATTTGGACCACTGTAGTTTAACTTACATCTTTTCCACTAGATTTCCTTTGTGATTCAGAGAAAATCTTCTGAACTGAGACCTCTGAAGGGTCGGAGTGATCAGTTAACCACGGCGACTTCATTACTGTTTTTGCCAGCCACGTGATTTGAGGTTAGGCGCATTCACGGAGCTATAGGGCTGGTGTTTGAGGTCCAGGTAGTCTCATTTTTCTCTCTTCGCTGTCCCCCTGCTTTAAGCTGATTTTTATCTTTTTTGTGTGAGCAGCGTGGCTCCCCCCACGCTCCCTCTGAGCATGCATTTGAGCTGAGCCCTGCAAACATCCAGTGTACGTGTGTGTATTACGTGCGTATGCAGGCACACATATTATACATATAGATATGGAAGTATGTAGAGCTACATACTGTGATGCTGGTAAACTTTATCATTCTAAGGGCACTAGAAAGATGAATAAGATAAGATCAGTTGGGGTTTTTTATTTATAAACGCACTCAGCGTTTGCCTTTGCCATTTGGGAAAAGCTGAATTTGAAGCTTTAGATTTGTAGGTTTTGACTTGTTATATATATTGCAAACATTTCAGGGGAATCCGTGTTTTGAAGTCCCATGACACTACTGCAGACCGTGAGGGATGGATATATAGTGATTTCCTTTAAGCCCTAATTTCTGGAAACAAATGACTGTCTAGGAACCTCAGCTTTCAATATGAAAAGAGAGAAAAAGAGGTTGGTAAAATTTCTGTGTATGGGAAATTTGAAAATGTAATTTAAATGGAAGCAGCAGTCTTGCAAAGCAGACAGGATTTAAAAGTTTATACGGAGCCATGAACAAGCAAACTCATAACAAAGTCTTGAGCTGATTTTTGTCCACTTGCTTTGACAATGATGCCATGCACTACCTGCAAAAAAATAATGTTTTATCTCATTCAGAAATCAAAGGCTTTTTTTGAGAAACGCCCTGCAATAAAAGTAGAAAAAGGCAAATCTCCCTAATCACTGTAACAGGATATTTCAAACTAATAACATAACCTGCAGTTTTGCAGTTTTATATTATTAGAAGGAATGAAAAAAACCCTCACCAACCCCCATGACACTGATTCATCAAATAAATTAACTGTGTTCATCAGTTAACTCTCACTGGTCAAATAGGGTTAAAATTCTTGTATCTAATTCACATTGCTAATTTCCAAAGGGGAAAAAAAGCAGACTGGGATAGTGGGAGCCAAATATGCTATTTTGCCATAACTGACTGAACCTCGGGGGCTGGTGTTTTATTCTTGTAATATTTCTTTTAATAAAAAAGTGCCTGATTAAAATACCCTTTTAGAAAACATTAATTCAGGAGCAAAAAAAAAAATTCAAATGAACTCCAATAGATTTTCTCTGGTACGTTAGCATTGCATTTAGGGTAATGGATAGGGAGAAGGATGGGTTCTGTAGGTATAAATCAATAGGCGAGGGGGGGTGATGAAACTGCAACCTGTGAGAGTGAAGCCCTAGTGGTTTGTGATATCATCAGGAGCCCAAGATTAATTCGTTTGACAGTCTAGTCTCCTGCATTCATTATTTTAACAACACACACAGAGGACCGAGATGCACATGTTCACCAGTCAGCCAACATATACTCACTCAGAGCCCCTACAAGCACTCAGTTTAAAGCAAAAATCCCAGCTGACTTGTTGGTAGGATACGTGAATAGATTATCCTTTTTATTGTTGTAAGAAAACTAATAGAGAAAGTGGGGGTCACAGAGAAATGGAAACATAATTGGTAGTTTTGGATTAGCCACGCCACTGGTCACACTGGCCGGTCACACCCCAGTCAAGGACCTGGTTCTGCCACTCTTACAAGGCTCAGCACTACCTTCATGAAGACGTGTTAATGATTTCATTAGGATTTCAAGGGGAATGTGATCAGTGGCAGCATGGATAAATGAATGACACTCTGCTCCCAGCTTGCTTTTTCGATGGTTTCTGCCTTTGAATTTTCTCTGGCTGAAAAGTTTCTAGAAGAGAAACTTTTTGGTTTGCAAGAAAAAGAAAAGGGAATTCATTTAAGTCGATCAGGTGCTGGAAACCCCAAATAATCTTATGTACTATCCATTTTCTACACAGACATCTCACTGCTCATTTTTCTTGCAGGCTCATGACCAAATCCTGCTCAGCTCACGCTCCATCTAAGGGCCTCTGAAACCTGTGAAAGGGCCATTGATTTTAACGGCTATTGGATCAGATCCTCGTTCTTAGGTATAGCCCCATTAATTTTGTATGGTCTGTTTATGTGAGTAAGTTGGCCCCAGTTTGGTCCCAAGTCTGTGACTTTCCCAGCCCTGGGAAAAGGCAGAAATCCCTGTCATGCTCTGCTGTAGGGTCTATCCTGTCCAGCTGGAGTTAAGTGTACCTCATTACTCAGGGAAATTTGGATTTGTACAATTCTTCACTGATAAACAACATATTGCCATAATTAGTGAGTGTGGACTGGGAATTCTGGAAATGGAGTCCGTCCAATCTGTCAATTTAGGAACACATTGTTTAATTTACACAGTGCAGCGCATTGTGCAACCTGAGAAGTCCTCCCCACCCCGGGCCGGAGCAGGGCTGCCTGCTGCCTCCAATTTATGAAAACAGCTATCAGGTTCAGACAATAATTTTGACAACTCTCCTTTTTCCTCCTGGACTCCACGTCTAGGTTGAAAGTGGACATGCGTGGTTGAAAGAGGCCATGCACAATTCCTGTGCAACCACAGCCAAGTTGTTTTTCACAGCTAAGGCCAGAGGTTCCCAATTTTTCAGCAGGAAAGTCTTCCAGAAGGGGAAACTTCATGCGAGAAGCATCGCAAGAGGGAACAGTAGAGGTCAAATGATTGTACTTAAGTGCCAGATTCAACACTCAAGACCCCGTGGTGGTGTACCCATGCTCTGAGAGTCTGACCTGCTCGATGAGAGAAGAGGACCAGCCATGGAGTCCAAGATGATCATCCAAAATCTGCTTCATAGACTGCTGTTGATTTTGTTTGCAAATTACCTCCAGAGACATGAAAAGGCTAACAGAAATGCACAGCATAGTTTTTTTTTTAATACAAATACACGCTATTAGACTTACACTCTGATTGACCAGCCTCATCGAGCATCATGTTTTGCCTCCCGTTCTCCAGGTCAGATTCTTCTTCAGCTATCAGACTTCCCTTTCATCATCCTGCCTGTCTTCTAATCAAAGCAAACCACTCTAACTTTTAAATGAAACTAATTTTCATATTGTCCACATATACATACAGTTAAGAAATTACAGTGACAGTGATAAAAAATGTTAATTTTTCCTTCCAGATGCTTGTAAAACAGCCTTAACATATGTCCGCTGTTTAATTAACAGAGCAGCAGCATGGTGGAGAGAAGCCAAACTAATAATTTAAAGAAGCATTCTCCCTCCTTTGATTCGAATCCCAAAACACATCCATCATGTGCATTTATGAAACTGCAAAAGATTTAATTTTCTGAACTTTCAGCAAACATCATAAAACAAGTCAAAGAGAAACCTGGAGTCAGGAGTGATCGCCTTTGAAAGAGTTCGGCTTCAGAACTTGTACAAGAAATTCATTTTGTTAAGTGACTGAAAACTCCAGCGCTGTTTTGTTTTGTTTTTTTTTTTTAAATTAGCTTTTATTGTCATCTCCTGCTGGGCGGCCAAAAGGTGCCATTTTGCTGCTCAGGTTCTAGTCCTGAGTTGCCTCCTTGCTCAGATTGATGAGGATGTCATTCCTTCCTACAAACAGAGCCAAGATGAAGGCAGTCATCTCACACACTCCTGGCCCCTTTCCCTGTAATATCTGTGCACTGCAAAATTTCTGGAGTATCTGTCTTTACCCCCCAGGAGGTACAGACCTGCTGCTACCCCAGCTTACGGGTGGGGGACTGAGACAGTTTAAACTGCATGTTCAGCACAAGCTTTTTAACTAACACAGCTTTTGCAGTCCAGTTGTCCGCATATTCCTCAGCCCAAAGGCTGGAGGGGGAGAAACAAGGATGCTGAGGACCTTGGTGTGAGGTGAAGGTCTCACTCTTGCAAGCTGGAGCAGATGAAGCCCAGAGACGCCAGCCCAGCACACAGCCGACATCCCCAGCTGTGCTCTTCTCTGTGCAGCGTCGAGGGGTTGAGCCTCAGATGGAGCCAGGCTCGCTGCTAGCACTGGGGATAGAGAAGGTGCTGGTCTCTGGGCTCACATACGTTCACAACACTCCTCTTTGTCCCCTCGCATAGACAAGGCCATGGGGATGAGGTGGACTTAAAACCATCACTTGCAAAACTGGCACAGAGATCACGTCTCTGAAGCCAAAGTGAACTTCGCAGCAGGGGACCTGCCCTGCCTCTGAAAGCGCATGGAGAGCTTCATCCCCCCTCACATCTCCCCTTCGCGTGTCTGGGATGACTCTAGGTTATTTAAAGGTGCAAAAAGCTCTCCTTACCACGTGCAATAGTTGTCAGCAGGCAACAACTTGCATGCAGAAGGGATCAAACACCACACGGAGATTACTCTGAGATCCATGGGGGAGGAGGAGATACTACCACAGCCATTAACCCCTTCTGCGATAACGAGACACGCAGAAAGTCAGCACCACCCACCTCTCTCAGCCAGAAATGATGCTCTTGGCCCCCATCCTCTGCAAAGCTAATGACTCCTCCTGAGGGACCAGTATGCCTGGGGAAAGGAGGTTGTGTGTTATCAGCCTGACGGAGCAGCCCCCGTTCCCAAAGAGACACACAGTGTAAAAGATAAAGCAGCACGGTGCCGACTGGGGAAATACACCCTTTCCTCTGTGAAAAGGAAGAGATTTGTCAAAGGTGATGCTATATTTTATTACTGCATTAAATGGAAGAGCACATTAAAAGACTTCTGTTAAATATTAACAGAAGGAAAGACGGGGACAGAGCACTTTCCTTCTACACCTTTTGTAGGGAATACCCGGTCATAAAGCAACTCAGAAATTAATCTGCTGATAGATTAGAGACTGCGAGTGTTAATTGACCCTTTGATCTCTCAGTTGTTATTTTGGGTCTTGCAGGGAGGGATATTAATGAATCTGAAGGTATTAAATGAATTCCTCACTTGCTGTGGCAGCTTTTGGCTCCCAGCAGAGAGCATCCCTTTGGGCTGGCCGTGCCTTGGCTGGTCTTCTCGAAGGGCAAAGACATGGAGACAGCCATTACAGCGCACACACGACAGGGAGGACGAGAGCACCCAGCTGGAGTTACTGGGCAGTCTTCATGGTCTACATGGCTGAAGGGAGTTGAAAAATCCCCAGCTTGAAATAGAGAGCACTTCACAAACTCTTGGATCAGCGTAACTGCTAATCCCAGCACAGCTCAAAGCAAGTAGATCTATCACCTTTCTCCTTTCAGAGCCCACCAGGAGGGTGCTACAGACAGACCCGGGGTCTCCCCAGGTATCGTGATGTTTCCCCTGGTATCGGTCATCCCTGGCACAACTCTACAGCCTTCAAGGGGGTTACACCAGGCGTTCGTTTGCCTTGTTGTTTTCAACAGGGAAACTCAGGCTGCTTTTTCCAGAGGTCCTTCTCCAAAATTGCAAAGCCACAGGGCTGTGGGCAAGGCCTAGCAGCAAGGACTGAATTGCAGAACGCGTGCAAAAATCTGAGCAGGGCTTGTTCACGTCATGGCCCTACATGTTACTAGCATCATGAGCAGATAGAATTTCTCCAAGGCACGCAGAGAGGGGGAGGACCATCTTGGATGAAGTTTCTTCAACTAAAAGCTGGAGATAAACATTTGGAAAAAAATCGCAGGCAATGAGTCAGTTAATACAGCAGGACTTTGTCCAGAAACCTGGCCAGCTCTTTTCATTAAAGAGGTAGTCTTTGGCTAACTCTCCAAAGGAGGCTCAGTGACTGTGTACATTAAAAATGCTATCACCATTATGGTCTGTTCACTAAAGGTACAAGAGCATGACAAATATATGTAATTTGCAAATTGGCTGGTCTTTTGCAATAATTTAGAGACACTAGTTAGAGGCAATAGAAATCTAACAATTACTGATGTTTAAGGTTTGCATTGTTGCTCTGTGAATATTTCATGCATAAATGAACTTCCCCTGGACCAACTGCTGTTTCTGATGAGGCGCTCTGAGGCTTTATTGCCAAATACACAGCAGGGCTCCCCCAATGAGCCACATAACGGATGATGCATCGCCTTCGCAGCTTAAATAATGCAGGGTATCTGCATTTTATAGAGTGGTGGTACACTTTATTTACACATCAAGTGAGTGGCCAGACTGAATATGAACAAATATGTGAAGGAAAGGACACGGCACTTTTAATATTTCATATTAGCAAGCACCCTGCAGGAAAAGCCTAGACAGACAGATGTGAGCTAAACTGCCTGCCTCCTGCGCGTGCATGTTTCTCTCCAGTCAAATCTCTGGCAAAACTCATGGAATATTTGCCTTTTCCCATTCTTGCAAACTTCTTCAAGGCTATTGAAAACAAAAAGCATAATCTGCCAATCACAGATTGATTTTCCAAGTGCCATTTGTTTAGGAAGAGAACCAAGCCCACCCTGAAAATCTCCTCCTGTTCCTTCCTGGGGCTGCTGGGAGATGTAGTCCTGCTCTCTATCCCCGCGAAGGGAGCTGCAGAGCGCTTCTGCTCCTAGGGAGACCATCCGCAACACCTCATCAGCCTGCTAGGGCTGCAAGGAGGCCCGGAGCCCACAGAGAAAGCATCATCCAACACGCAGAACTATTGCAACAGCTGATGATTCCTCCTACGTGAACCGGTCTGGGTTGATAGAAGGGGAAAACAATAAATAAAAGCATGAGCTAGCGCTTCCCCATGAAAAAGGGGGCTTGCACATGATTGTCCATGTGGGACTGGATCTCAGGGTGCGGATCCTCTTTCTGGAGCGGTTTATCCAAGCATTCAGACTTGACCCACTCATAAAATCCTCCTTCCTCGTTCATGAAAGCACCTCAGATCTCAGTCCGGCATGGCCCTGTTCAGAGGACTGGTCCAAGCCTGGGAGTGTTGGCTGTCATTATTGTCCCCCCATAGCAAAGAGTTCCAGTCACCGGACCAGACATGGATATTAAATTGTTTAAAACAACAATTTGCCCCCTCCACAGAGAGAATGGCCAGGCAGAGCTTGGGCACTGATTCTTCCCCTGCTTTTTTTGCAGGACTGGTGGGGATGTGCCTGCCGGCACCACACCACAACCTCCTATTCTGTCCAGCGTCTGTGTGAGAGTGTGCAGCACCTCCCGCGCATTACGCCTCATTCAAAGAAGAACTGATGTGTGCCAGTCCTTTTTTGTACAAACCTATTAAAATTCCAATGCAAATGACCGGATTCATAATCTGAGCTTCATTGAGAAACACAGTTTCCTGCTTTCCCCAGTAATGAAATTATTGGTTGTGCAGATGCTCCATTTCTAAGCTAATTTAATCTCTGACTAATTTTTTTAAGACCTTATGTGTGAGGGCAGGGGTGTGCGGATGTGCAGGTTTGGGTGTGCGTGCACACAGACAAACACATCTGCACAGCATGTTTCCCAGCACACAGGTCTGTAGGCTATTTAGTTAGATAGCCAATTATAATTATAAATGCAATGGGAACGCGAGCAGTATATTCTATAGACACGATTAAAAATAAACTGGGAAAGCTAAAAGCAGCTTAGTCGCCAGAAACTAACACACTACAGGAGCAAGTTGTGGAAATGCCTGATTATTCTCTTTTGCTCACTCCATCCCTGGGGGATCTTCCTGAACTGTTACTTTAACTGCTCAACTTGCCTTTTCCACGGTGATAGTCAGCAGATGAAGCCCTTCACATTTAAGTGTAATAGTGCCAGAGAGACCAACTGCTCCTCAGAGTTACGACCTATAAATGTCGCTTCTGTGTCAGAATGAGAATGTGCCACTGAAGATGCTGAAGTCTGCAGAGGGTTTGCTTGACAATTCATGCAGGCCATTAAACTTACTCCTCCCCTCGTCCCCCCAGCGTTGTGTACGCTGGGATTTCTTGCTTGCTTTCACAGCTTTCGCAGTAGTTCTTCCAAAGCTGGCAACAACCAAGCAATTTATCCCTGGGACAGAGTGTATGGCACAGCATTTGTTCAAGCTGCTCCTCTTTTCACCTGTCATGAAAAATAAGAGCTCCAGGACAGACTGCCTGTGCTTTCCTGCACCAGGTGTGGGTATCTTTACCCAGAGCAGAAGGGAAATGGAGATGGTCACCAGGGGATGCTAGGATGGGACAAGGAGTCCTGTAAGGTGCATCTAAGTCAGCGCCCCATCCCGGCAGACTGCCAGATGCAGGGTGTACAGCTCAGCCCCTTTGCACACAGACCCACACAGCCTTCCCCACCCACGCTCATCCTTTACTGGAGGTGGCCTGGGGGATCTGGAAGGAGAAAGAGAACTACTAACACTCCTCCACAGCACACAGATGTTTCTGGCCAACTGGATAACCATGCGAGAGGCATTTTGGTCTGCCTTAGTCAGGAGGACACGATTACTTCTCGGCCTGAAGGATACAGCAAGAATAACAATAGCTGAGCACAGAGTTTTTTTCTTGGCTCATAAAGTGCTGCTGGCCTTAGCTGAAAGCCCACCTCACCACTGCCATAAGCACGTCTCAGAAGAAATGCAGGCATTTACTCCCCGTTAACATCTAGCCCAGCGTCCACGTTTACTCAGGTACAAGACAGAGATATCTAATATTTACTTATTTCAGTTATCTCAGACCCTGAGAGCTTGCTCACAAGGCGTGCATGGGAGCCTTGGGACGTGCTGGTCCCCGAGGCAGGTGCAGATACACCATGGTGCGCTCGGGCAGTGCATGAGCGGTGTAGGACACGGACAACACAGTGCCACACACCTGCTGGTGTTCCGGCCCCTTTTCTTTCTGAGAAAGAGAGTTGATGTTTTGGAGACCTTGGGAAGGGAAGAAAAGCACCCCTCTGCGAGGAATGATGGTATGGAAAACCCCAGGGCATGGTGCCCCGCGGCTGACAGGTCATCCTCCGCGGGGGCGGCAGGGCAGAAAGGAGAAGCCGTGGGCAGCGGAGGGGGTGAGGCTGGGGTGAGAGACGAGCGCTGGGCACGGGGCAGACCCACGCAGGGCTGTGCAGAAGAGGCTGGACCATCTCGACGGTGCAGCTGGAGGAGAGTGACAGTGAATGAAGGCAGATCATCTGGGCAGCTGCTCTCTGGGAAGGAAAAAGAAGTAGGATGGAGGAGTGCTGTGAGACTGACTCAGGGTGATATTGTGCTTCGCATCAGTTTGAAATCCGTAGGAGCAAGGCTGTGCTAGCCCCAGCCTGTGGAAAGTCAGACGCTTCCGTCCAAGTGCTTCTCCTCATCTAACCCCCCCACTCCCAGCTCCATCCCAGTGCGCCAGGACCCCCACGGCNCGCTCCCCTCCAGAGCGGCCGGACGGCTGCCGGTCCCACCAGCGCGGGGACGAGGCAGCAGCTGATTCTGCAGACCAGAGACACTGCTTGAAGCGGGACCGAGACGGGGAGGGGGAAGAGCTGAGGATCCTTTTGAGACCGCCACCTGGGACTGGCGGCACTTCTACTAATGCACAGTGAACAGCTAAATCATACATTATTGATTTGTCAGACGTATTTGCATATAAATAAGCATGATCATTCATACAAACCTTAATGTTGTTGTTCTCCCTTTAGTGTTGTGATCACAGATGAATGACTCTAGTTAGACACAATTCAGGAAAGCTTGTACCACTGCAGCAAAGTAAGCTGCTGATTTAAAACTACATTTATTGGAGCATGTAAGTGTGACAGTCTATTGGTGAATTTGGGGATAATTAGTCTAAAAGACAAGATAAATGAATCCTGAAAGTGGTATTGTGATGAAGAAATGATCCCTCCATGCTAGTAAAGCTTTGATGCCAGAAATATTGTAAATGATAATTAACTGGGAAACACAGAGGAATTATATTTCAATTGTGTTTTCAAAAGGACTTAGAATTTTACAGACAAATTGATTGGGCTGTCCCCTTCCCCCAGCCCTGTGATTATGAAAGATTGTCTAATTTACAACATGAACTATGAAGCATATGACAAATCGCTGGCTTGCTTTTATGCATCTCGTTTGTATGGTTCTCCCTGGTAGATATCTGCTTATTGTTTTTAAGCAAACCAAGACATGTATTTTTCAATTAGTCTTTCCCTGGGCTTAATCTAGACAGATCTGCAGGCCAGCACAACACACTGACCCATGAAAATTATATCTGCTGTATTAATTCATTAGGCATTGCAGGATCAAGCTGTAAGATCTCACTCCCTGATAACATCAGCAGCGTGAGCCGGGTTAGTCTGCATCCCTCCCCTGAAAAGAAAATATTATAGATTGTGCAATGCAGGGGAAACATTGCTTGCTAACACTTCATTTTAATTGTCCTAAATTAGAGCTGAAGACTTACAGAACTGTGCGTGACAGCCAATGAATACCAAATGAATTCATTAGGATCAACGCTGTTACAATGAATAACTAACGAATCTATAACAACGTCTATATCCTTTATGCTCCGGCTGTCGGCTGCAGCAGGGAACCCTGGAGGGAACTATCCTGACCCTCGGCTCGCTGAGGCCAGCACGCTTTGCCCTGTGCCTGCCTCTAATTGCAGCTCGAAGTGAAGCCGGGTGTCACCTGGATTGCTCAGGGTTAGGGGAACGGTGCAGGCGCAAGGAATAGAGGATCAAAGGGGACATTGCAGGTGAACTGCAGAAGCAGGGCACAGCCACGGACCACCGAGCTTTGGAAGATGCTGCCTGGACTCCATGGGACCAGAGATGCAGCTCGAGCCACCTCCTGCCACTCGTTCCCGTCTCAGGAGGTGCGGGGCCATCCCAGCATCGCTGCTATCAAGTCTTCCCTTCCCGCTGGCATTGTCAGGCCTGAGATGGGCTAAAAAGTGCCCAATAGCACGCATAACCGGTGCATCAAGCTCAGCATGGGCACCCCGAGCCATCCCTGCAAGTGTCCCATAGTGCTTGGACTGCCAAGGTCTTCTGTCTGTGCTCTGGGGCAGGGAATCCCTGGTGAACACAGAAAGGTGTTGTTAAAGGAGGAAAAAAGAAGAGAAACAGCTTCATTTGCACAGAGTTTGCACCTTGGACTCCTCTGGTGGGAGTCACTATAACTCATACAAGCTTCAATGGTTTGGGACTGCAACAGAAGGGGGAAAAGGGGGCTTTTATGGAGAGCTTTTATATGGTATTGTCTTCCTTAGCAGAGGATCTTAATTTTTTTGGGTGGATATTCAATGAAAGAAAATACAAAAGACAATGACTCGGCTAAGTTGCTTCTCAAACCACTGCAGATGTGTCAGCTATGGGAGCCTCAGAGCAGGAAGGCGTGAAGACCACCCTGCCAGAGAGCATCTCAGGACACTGAGGCTGATACCAAACCATGACCAGGTTTCTACAAACAGGGAGGAGGAAAACAGTGTAGCAAAGAATTTCTGCTAATTGGATGTTCAAAGATACACACGGAGAACCAGGGGAACGCTTCATTCGGCATCACTGCATCAATGCTGTTTGTTCCCAAGTGATGCTAAATTCTTCTTCTTCTAGTCAAGGTTCCTGTGTGTTTTTTGCCCAGACCCAGTGCTTGTGAAGGAGAAGGGAATATTTCTGAGTTGAGGAAAGATTTCCAAGGAACACAGAAATTTGCATAAGGTCTCGAGCTGATGGCATTTGTTTCTTTTAAAAGGGGTGCCCTACTGCATGGGGACCCAACATGCGGCAGAAAGGTGCCTCTGCTTCACTAACCCCTCTGTGCTCGGGGCAGCCGTAGGGGTGGAAGGTGTGATGAAACCTGGCAGTTGAGCTCTTGTTCAGGAGACCATTGCCTCCAGTTTTCTGCCCCACTCTCTAACTAACAGTTACCATCCTCAAAAGGGAACATGATCTGATGCTACCTTCAACATACCTTCACCAGCACTTTCCACGGAGATGCCAGAATTTGCACTGAAGCTGCGGACTGGGAGACAAGTGTCTGTTTGCTTTGGAGTGGAGCAGGATAGACGCCAAGGGGCAATTGCTTCTTAACTTCACTGCAGCAAAGGTTTCTGAGCAGGCACATCTTGGTTAATGTTCCCAAGTCATTTTGAGGTCTTGAATTAAAAACCTTGGGTTCAGTATGAAAAATTGTCCGGCTTTATAAGGAAGAGACTATGGGAACCCTGAGGAAGGAATGCCAGGCAGGAGACGAGGACATCTGGGAAAATGGAGGGACAAGGGGTAATTTTCTCTGAAATCTGGATTGCAGGAGCAGGGCCCCTGCCCTTGCTGATGTGCTTTTGGGAAATGTAGCTCGTCCTGGAAAAAGAAAGTAAAAGCCAAACATGTGCAGAGAGCCTCTCTGGTGTGCAGCCTCCGTCTCTGTTCAGGCTGTTTGCAAACTCTCTCCATGCTTATCATCATGTAATTGAAATAATGCGTATTGACAGAGACTTGAAAACAACTGCTCAATTTTCCTCAAAATTCAATTAAACTTCGTTTATTCTGGGGATCGATCCAATTAAAAGGGGGGAAATTTCAGATGGTCTGAGCCTTACAATCCATCTTAACGCACTGTGTCTATCACCGTGATGTAATAATTCCCCCAATCAATGCTTTAAAAGCATTTAGCAGTCTTGATAATGAACTTTTGTCAAAATAGCCTTACAAAGCAATAAATGAGAGCAGATTAATATGTAGTCATAAAGCTATGAATGGTTTAACGCTTTGAAAGGGTTGCTTCATAAATTAGACTTTTTTATTTATTTCTTTATTATAATCTCTCTTTCTGATACTATCGCCCAAGGTTTTGGTAGACAAGAAAAACCTGGGCTTCTGGAGTGAAATCCTTGTTAGGAGAGAGATGGATGGATGTGAACTAAAGGATATCATATCCTGGCCCGTTTTATTTACATTACCAGCAATTCCTGTGGCCAACATGGGCAAAACCAGAGTAGCTGTAACTAAACTTCTTGTCATAGCACCGACTTTCACATGTTGGACAAAGAGGTCTCTGTTCGAAGCTCCAGCAAGGCTGATTCCCACCCACCGAACTGGCCCCGTTAGACCGCCTTAGGACTACCATAAATGTATGAAAGTCCTTTCACAACCACTGCCGATTGAGAAACATGTCCCATTCTGACATAGCGAGGGGTTATGCAATGGCTCTGAATTGTGGCACTTCTTTAGGAAATGCCCAGTTTAAATGTTTGTCTTCCCCGTTGCTGATTTAAGATACTAAATCTTCTTCCTAATATCCCAGTGGCTTCAGGCTGAACTCAGCAACTGTATCCATCTGTGGATACCATGCATTTCTATTCACAGCTAGAACAGATTCTTAAATAGTTTTCTGCTTCTCGCATATAACTGTGCTTAGAAGAGTTACTCGTCTCCCCTAACACACTCTCAGTGTGCTCTTCACAACAAGGAGGTTTTCTAAAATGTCTGGTACTCACTAGAAGAGTCAAAATTAGCAAAGATCCAGCTTAGAAATGGAAACCTGAGAGGGTACATCACTGCCCTAGACAGGAGCAGGGAAAATGCTTCTGCTCCGAAGGAGATCATGACCTGCTTGCTCAGAAATGCAGATTTCTATTTTAATATTAATTTTAATTTTAAGTGCTCTGGCTAAAGACTCTGCTGCTGGAGATGGGCAGGTGGTTTCAAATAATCTTTTTTATTCTTTTCATGTGCCATGAAGAGTCGCTTGCAGTGCGTGTGTGGTGTTGGAGGGTGACAGCTCGCAGGACACTGGCAGAGAGCAGCTTTGCCCATTCCTCCTCGGGCCCTTTTAGCACATCGTTAAGGCACCAGACAAGCTGACAGCTTCTGGAAATGAACCCTTGTGTTGCAGACCTTCAGCTGCACTGAAGGTTTCCTCGTCCCCGGGTTCAGTATCCCTCTGGAGCTGCAAGCACTGTGAGCTGCAGGCAGGAAGCCCAGGTCCCCAGGGTCTTCTCCAAATTTTTTTGAGCATCCCACAGGTGGGAAGCCTTAAATTTGCTTATCTAAGAGCAAGTGATCTGGTTTTCAGGGATGCTGTGGCCGTTCTGATCTCTGTTCTGTGTGTGGGACTTTGCACTTGCTGTGCAATGGCAATTCTCCACCTCCCACAAAAAGGCACCCGTCTCTGCGGTGGAGCAGAGCAGCCCTGAAACTGCTCAGAGCAGCAGCCCGATATTTTTGAAGACACGAAATGGAGGGAGAAAACCCATCACACTGAGTGGGAGCTGCAGGGAGAGTGGAGCCTGCATCCATCCCTCTGATGCTGTCAGTCAAAGAGGTTTCATACTATTATCTTAATCCTTGTGACTTGCGAGTTCCTGCAAACTGGATATACGCCGAATCTATACAATGCTGATTTACAGACATTTTGCCAGGGCTCAATAAATGTAAAGCACACCAGCACCACATGAAAAATGTTATCTATCTGCAAAAAACCTTTTAGCTCAGCAGAGATGGTGGTAAGTGGCAGCATTCCCTTTTTGCAAACTTTCAGTGGAAACATTTCATTTGCATATGATATTAATTGCAGAAGAAACAGGCGTGCTCCTCGCCATCTAATCCGCACGGTCTTTTATGTGATGTTTTCCTACGAGGGTAAGGGAGCCGGGATGACTAGTGTAAATGCGGCATGTTCCCCTCCCTCAGCAATCTGCAAAGGAGGTGACCTGCTCAAATTGTTGCTTTCTGAAATGATACGATGCTAATTGCATCCAGCGCCCTGCTTTTTGACTCACTTTAGACAGCAGCTTTTTCTACTGCATCAGAAAAATATGTGTCTCTTCCTCAGCATGACCTGGAGTCGCACAGATACTTTCCAGAGCAGCTCCTGAGTACATGCCCAGTATTAATGTGGGAAATTATAAAACCAGGCAAGATCATGGGGCAGATACATAGCGTGGTGACCTGGATGGATCTGAAAAAAAAATCCTGCTATGTCCTTGCTATGTACGGGGTTGACAATAATGAGTTATTTTGTATTATTTCTGACCACCCAAACCTATTGCTAGGCCTGCCACAGAGAAAAAACTACAAGATAAACATCTCCCAAGTTTATCCCGCTGGCTAAGGCAGGCGCTTTGCCCCCTAGACTTGTTTTCTCCGCAGCCTGGACATGCTCCATGTCGTTCCCTCAAGACCTTAGGGATTTTCACCACTTCATCTTCTATTTCCACATGGCCATCGCTGAGGGATCCAGCCCCGTTTGGGCTCCGGTGGATGCTCCGAGGGTTGGGACAGCGCCTCGGGGGCCGGAGCTGCCTCGGGGCACACCAGCATCCTGCGGGCAGCTCCATGCTTTTCCCCAGGGAAAGACTGGGCCCTTCCTTCCTTCGCATCTAAGAGTTCCCTATTTCATGTTTTCATTTCCAGCGGCTTGGTATTTTGGGGGTGGATAAGGAAGGACTAAAGCGTGTTTCAGGAGTAATCTATTCCTCGGCATTCAGTCCCTTGTGTCTCTTCTGCTGTTCCTTTGAAATAAAGGAATATTCAAGCAAACAAGAAGGGGAAAAAAAAGTGATTAAACAGTTCTACTAAATCCCAGATAAACATATGCAAAAAAAAAAAAAAATCCAGGGGGAATCATTACAGGTTAAAGTTAAACTTATTTCTTCTGAATATCACAAAAAAAAATTAAAATAACTCTCCTCCCTGCCCCTCCACCTCAAAAAAAAAAAAGATCATTTTGATACTAAAGGTATTGCAGCAGCTTTAAGGGACTCACGGATCAAACATCATTTGGGAAATTTCAAAGGGTTGTTTCAACAGTATCACTTTCTACCATTCCCCACTCCGCATCCCTTCTTTTTATATTTTGGTTCCTGATGAAGTTTCAGCTGCTCCTGAAGTCAGTCCTTGTGTTCTTGGCTATCAAAGAGCATTGCAACATCAACGTCAGAGTTAAACTAAAAAAAAAAAAACTCTAAAAAAAAAAGCATCCCTTTTCCTTTGGAGATCAGAAAGTCAAATAAAAAGGATGCTGATTTGTGGAATAAAGGGTGGGATTCCCTGCTGAGACGATAGGAATCTTCTGACTTAACTGAGTTAAGATTTGAATACATTTGGCCCAGACAAGGGGAGAAAAAAAAAATCCATTAGTTTTGAGAAAAGCCTCACACAGTTTCAAAAGGAAATATGTTAATATAAAAATATAAAAAAAAAAAAGGAAAAAAAGAAGATTTGTATGTGTGTTTCAGAGGCCAGGAGTTTAACACTATCAGCCAGAAGCAAAGAGAGAAATTAAATTACATGACTAGCACGAAGTCTTGTCTCCTACTGCCATGACACGGGTGGAGAAACAAGCCAGTCTCTAGCAGCCCTGCTGGATCCGGGGTCCCGTGGCCATCAGAAAACCACCCTGGCCACCGCAACCTGCCACGGTCATCCCTCTGGCACTGCGTGGCCCCTCCGCAGGTTACAGCTGACCTCGTGTCCGTGCTTTGGCTCGGGGTTTGCCCCCGAGCAGCCCGCTGGGCTGGTGCCTGGGTCCTACGCCGGAGTTGCACCACGCCGAGGGGTCCTGAGCCTCCCCCCCCAGCCCTGCCTCAGTTTCCCTTTCTCTGCAGGGAACCCAAAGTGCTGATCTTGGCTGTGGGATAGCAGAGACCCTCGGATCCCAGCAGGAAGGTTAGTCCCTCCTAACACATCGACCTGATTTACACCAGCCTGACGCCAGACTGCCTGTCCTTCAGGTTCCCCATGGCGGTCAAGCGAGAAACCCAAGCTGCACTGACACGGTGCTTCATGAAGCAAAAATTGCTGATGGTCCAGACGCTTGTCCCTCTGGCATATCCCTGGCGAGGGCAGTGCACTCGCTACGGCCGAGGGGAGCTGGCAGGACAGCTCTGCATCACAGGGCGCTGCAGACGGGCAGGAGACCTCCATGGCCACCAGCCTCTCCTGGCTCTGAAAAAGAGGCATTTTCCCACTCTGCAGCTGCCTGGGAGAGTGGGTGGTTACGTGCATTGGTTGTGGCTTCCTACCATTTGCAATGTCCCCAGCTCATTGCCAGCCTGGGAAAGACGGGGCGTAGGTGCCATGTCCCTTCTTCCCCACAGAGAGCTTTCCTGCTCCTCCGTGCCTGAGCAATGCTGAGGCGTGTGTGAGGACTGACACAAAAATAATCCTAATAGCACGAGACTGCCCTTCGTAATGAGGCCCCGGAAAAGCTGGTAGCTGGGGGAAGGTTCAGTCCAGCCATGGAGTGGCTGCAGGCTGTAATGTGGGGTTGTCAAAAGAGCAGCTCAGTATTAAATCCTTTTGATGGTTCTCCTGCTGAGAGAAGAGATGATATCTCATCATTAATGGAGTTGAATTAATATAAATTAGCCAAACAGCTCCTGACTGCTTCCGTTCAGGCAGAGAAAAGGGGTTTATTGGGGAGGCAAAAGCAACGATCCCTTTCACCTCGCATTCACTCCGACATCCATAAAGATGCTGCTGACCTCGCAGTCTTATCTCTCCTCCTCCCCGCCCCTGGCAGGACCGAGGCCACGTAAAATAAAATGATTATGTGACATCCCGGGAACGTGGGGACTGTCCACAGCACAGACCTCTGGTGACCTTTACACAAGTGACAGGTGACCTCTCTAAATCAGCCCCAGGGAGACTGAGACCGCCAGGAGGGCTGGAGCCTCCACGGGCCCCGTGGCAGCAGCATCACCAGCTCCAGGATTGTAACTTATGGGCAGATGGGGCTGGGGAACAGGGGACACCTCTCTGGAGTTCCAGGTTGGGCTCTGAGGGCTATTTTGTCTCCTTCTGCACCACATATCTTCCTTCTCCTTCCATCTGAACTGTGAGTTTTATCCTTCCAGCCCCCTCACACACGGGCAGGGACAGCTCTGAGCCATTCCTGCAGCCCTCTCCAGGTTTACACACCCATTTGCAGCCTGCGTGGCCCGAAACGAGCCCCTGGGAGCTGATCGCAAGGGAACTGCCGAACTCCTGATAAACAAAGACTAAAAAAAGCAAGAAGGGTTATTTCTTTACTGAGCAGGTGATAATTAAAGAGCAAACCTGAACCTTAAAGCATGTTTCGGCAAGTGCTTGAAGGTGATGGAGTGTCTGTCTGTGCACTGGGGTGAAATGGTTCCCTATGTCAGAGCATATACCTGATTCATTTTTTAAAGCTATAAAAGGCAGGCAGGACAGACAATGTATATTATATTATGCATTTTTAAAAGCTACATTAAAAGAACATCATGAAGGTTGCAGAGCCAAGCACTCAGACAGCAGCTATGTCATGCCCAAGGCTGCCTGCCCAGGTTCATTTGAATCCCTCCTGCCAATGAATCACGGCGCAGCCTAACAGCGTGTGTTCGGGTATTTTCTCCTTCTCCCCATGCTGGACATGGGATGGATGGTTTGTGCCATCTTACAGAGTGTTTTTCAACCTCTCATTGTCTTATTACTGCCGCCACGGGCTTGTTCAGCCACAGCCTGGCAGGAACACCTCCAGCCCCGGCTGGTGTGCGTGGCAGGTCTGTGCTAACTCCACACCTTCACAGCCAGGACCTCTCCACTGCGGAGCACGTGGTGGTTGGGCAAACACCACCGACGGCCCTGTGAGCAAAAGCCTGGGGCCACGGTCCCCTCGGAGAGGACCCCGACCACGCACCCTGCACGGTCTCCAGAGGCAGCGGTACTAATTGTTGCTGGTACCACAAGCTGGTGCAAAACCGCCTGCACGGTACGAGCGGAGGGAGTGTGCTGTCGCTGTCTGGCTTGAAGAAGGAAAAGAGAGAGAGAGAGAGAATTCAAATGAACTAATTTCTTGTTCTAAGACCTTTCCGCCCCTTTGCAGCTGCTTCTGATACAAAGGCAGAACCTTATCTCCCTGTTGCACGGATCCAGGGCTACAAACAACTGCCTTGTTGTAATGCGCAGAATGTGTGGCATCTGACGGCAGCCTACACAGGGCTGGGACGTGAGCGGGAGGCACATTCCCTTCCAGTTTCTGCCTAGCTTTTTTTTTTTTTTTTTTCCCCTCTCTCTTCCTCCTTGCGCCTGCAGCTCGCTGCTGTGCTGTCGGCATCCTCCCCCTGCACCCTACTGAACCGCAGCCCCACAGTCCGTTTAGGCAGCAGCAGTGGAAGGAGCCTCAACTTTCTCTCTGCTGAACCTCCTCTTATCCCACGCTGTGCACGGCAAACAGCCTCTTCCACCTCTGAGCACAGCAGGCATGAGTGGGCAGCAGGACAGGCATCTGCTCCCCCATGACAGACCTCAGAGTTTGGGCAGCGTTAGGGAAGGGGGAAGATGACAAGGTTATAATCCACCCCAAAAAGCAGATGCTAATCAAAGATGTTTGCATTTGAGCTTTGACTCTGGAGTCCTATGCCAGCAGCTCCAGGCCTCTAGTACCATAAGGTGTCTCTAAGGCCCTTGTCATCACCATTTTTATGACTTTTAACATTCAAGTTTTACTTTGTGGCAGGAAACCGCTAGCTTAAAACAGAAGGGAAGAGTGTTGTCAGCCCCGGGTGTTCAAAGCAAAGAGTCTGAGCATAGAACTATGCCCTTCACCCGAAGAGAAGACAGGCAGATATTTTTTCTCTTAATTTTTTCAGTCCACATTTTTGGCTGCTACCTATAATGTCCTACTAAAACTACAGAGAACTGTAGTTCTCTGAGAAAATGTAGTACCTGTGTGTAAAAGAAGAGGAAAAAAGAGACTAGACAAATCAGGAATACTGCCAAAGTCTTGCGGTCACGTGCAAGGCCTTAGAAGAAAGTTTGGAAGAAAAAGTAAGTTAATATTGGAGGTAAATGAGAAGTTCAGAGGAGTTCAACATGATTTTGTGCTGCAGCAGGGAGAAGAAATGGGTTAAAATGTGAAAAATCAGTGTCATGGATTCCAGGACTACTAATAATGAGAGTTTCATGTTTAATCCAGGAGTTGTCCATGGAGGAGAGAGACCTGGGCATTGAAGGCGGCCGTGCAGTGTAACCCGCAGATTGGCTGCCATTAGTGATAAGCAGGAATGAATGCCATTTCACTAGGCATTTCAAAGCTCATCAGTCATTGCTATTCAAGAAGAGCAACTGAAACTGGGACACAAGAGAATTTTACTGGGATACTGAGAGCCATCAAGAACATTTCTAGACAAACATGAAGAGGTTGGTTTGCTTAACCAGGCAAAAAAAGAGACTGAGAGGTGATACGATCATCCCAGGGTCTATCTGCCCAGACAGGAAAAGAATTAGTTAAGCTGAAGGGGAAACCTGGCAAAGATCAACTGCGTAGAAACTGGACATTAATACATTTTGGTGTGAAATGTAAGCTTGGCTCCTAGCCATCAGAGCGGGAATACTTTTGACGATCCTTCAAACATAAATAGTGGAAGAGAGAAAACGAGCTGCTTGCACTTAGTTTGAAGATCCAATAATGCTGGTGCTCAGGCAGAACATCGGCCTCAGTGGGACCAACAGGGCTGCAGGTCACAGCACTGGCTAGATAATTGGCTCCAGGAATGCGATGGGATTCAAGGCTACCACACTTGCTGAAGTGGGAAGCACTCACCAGGAGGCATCTGAGTAGATCTTCTCGAGGATCCTGTCATTCCATGGCATAAGAGGTCTTCAGGGAATTAAACTAGAGGTGGTCTCCACCATGTCCGTGCAAATGCTTTTCAAGCTCCTGTAATTTACAAGCTGGTGATGCTAGGGCAGGAGGTGGGAGGCACTTATCTCCTCTAAGGGAAGGGAGCATTTTCTTGAGTATTTCAGGTACTTTGATAAAATTGACATTTTCCCTGCCAGAATCACACGGCTACCACAAATACCTTTTGTGCCACAAAGAATTCTTTCTAAACGCCCCAGATCTGGAGAGCGGAGAAAGACAGAGAGAGGGAGAAGGAGACAGTCATAGCTCCGACCCACTCCTCCGCGTCAGATGCAGGAATTTGCTCTCCAACTGGAATGTGGCTGCTTAATAGGGCCACAGAAGCGAAGAGGCTGCATCTGTAATGTTTCTGTCAAAGCAAATGAGGTCATTAACAGACGAGTTCAGTGATGGAATTGTCTCTCATAGTATTTATTATATGGTCCTTTTCCTGACACCTCCCACTGAGAGAATATTAAATATTTAATGCACACCAAGGCTCTGCTCATTTTTCATTCCTACTTCAGCATTTCAAGTCAGCTCCAATCTGCTGCTAGCTACAAAGTCGACTGGACAATGGACCGTAATGAATTAACTCTTTGGAAGCCACCGTAGCATTTACAGGACTGCCGAAAGCCTGGGTGCTTTATCATCTCTGACTCACGCGTGTGCTCTAGAATTTAATCCTCAATTCATTAAAACAAAGGAGGAGGAGGAGGAGGGTGAGGGTGGAGAATTTGGGAAATGGGTTTCAGAAACCATAAATAAATAAATAATGAAGGGGGAGATGAAAATGTTAGCCTGTCAAGGTAACAGGGGTTTGTTTACTCATTATTTCTACAGCTGCTATCTCCAAAAATGAAGGTTGCTCCTGTGCAATATAACAGTCTTCAAAATCCTGAGTATCACATCCAGAATGAGCCACTGATCCTGGGGTAAAGTGGAAGCAAGAACTTTGAGAACTAGCTTACAGCCCTGGTAGTTACAAATCTAAACCAGATCACCAAGAAAAGCAGAGCAGGATGTTTCCCACAGTGTGGTACTTGCTGCCCATCTGGTCAAGCAAAGACAAAGTTGGTCCTGCCTGGTAGCTGAGCTTTCCCAGGATGTCTACACAGTTTACATGTCAACCTGAATGTCTAAACTTCCAACTATGTCTTTGAAAATCCCTGTCAAAATGTTTAATTAGATAGTGCTTCAAGAGAAGAAGGCCTGTCTATCTAGGACACGCTCCTCTGCAAGGCTTTCACTAAATAATTCTGGTGGTTGCAATACCTAGAACTCCTTCTTACCACCCCTTTGCCCAAAAAGGGAGAGTCTATGTACAAAACCATATGGACATGATGTCTACAGACTGCTGGAGATATAGTTAGTGTGTGGAAAGGACCATCAGGGTGGCACCTGTCAGGGCTTCAGCTGTGCCATCTCCATTGCCTGCCAGCAGAAGGCATTTACAAGCAATATTTTCTGAGAGCAGTTACTCCCTGTATTTACTGCTCCTTTTCCATCTTCCTACAGCATCAGCAGATCTGCAGAAAGTATCATGCACACGGCCCCAGGACCACACTGGTCAGAGAAAGGCACAAAAATACAGTCAGGCTGTTTTCACTCACACGGCAGAAATTTCAAGGAAATCTAACCGTCATACACGTTTACTCGCAAAAAGATCCACTGGCAAACTACTCCTGCTTTTAGACTTACAAGCTCCCATTTGCTTATCTGTTTAACACTATCTGTCACTTTTCCTGAGATACCAGGAAATCTGATTCCCACTCATGGTGTGAAAGCAACCTGTATGCGCTTGACCTTTTTAATGTTTTGTAATTTGATTGGGTGGCTATTCCCATATTTCCTTGTCACCAGCCCTAGTAATCTGAGAGGCAGAAGTGGAAAAGACAGCCAGTAAAAATACAAGCAAACACAAGTGGGAATTAGTTGAGGCCTCGGGATGCCAAAATTACTCAAAGCTACATCCTCACTGAGAGCGTGGCCAAAGCACAGCTCAGAGCTCAATCGCATGGCCGGGGCTTGTCACGGTGATCTTACAGTGTCACCCCACAGTCTTAATTCAAGGCTCAGATCCTGGGTTCTGCTTGGAGCTTTTTGCTGATGAGCTTTTAGAGGTGTGATTTTTAATTTTTTTTTTAACCAGTGCTCTGCCCAGAAAGCCACAGCATGAACACAGTTATATCAGTGTGTATATATATATATNATTGGTACCAGAATGTTAATACAGCAAACTGCAAATCACAGCGATGCCTTCGGTCTGGTATCTGACCATTCTACCTCAAAACTGAGACCACTTAAATGAGTAAAACAAACCTGGACAGGAACAGGTATGTCAGTAAAACCACTTCTAGGCTGCTTTTGTTCTGCATCCGCTCAGGCAGCTGTGCAGATGAAAGGCTGCACAAGGACAAAATCTTCCCACAGAGACATTGCACTTCTCCGTGTAGTTTCCCCATCTATTGAATGGGAACGGCGATGAGGGGAAAGCGCAACTTGGTACTTGAAGTCACAAATGAGAGGTTCATAGGAGAGCAAAGTAAATTTAGAAAGTTTATTTCTAAACTTTCTTCAAAATGCTTTTTACTGTCAGCCCCTAAAACTCAAATTCCCCGTGTCGATTTATGCTGAATAAACCACAGCTCTCCACAGTTAAAATTCTTTTAATTCCTGCACCAGGAATCCCAATGAAATGCCACACATTTTCTCGTAAGCCTTTGTGGCACACAGGCGTTTCTCTTCTTACGGACACAGGCTCTGGGATGTGGGTGGGAGCGCAGCAGCGTCTCCCGCTGCCCCTGGCCAAGAGAAGGACACAACCAGTTGTTTGGATTGTGCAGAGTGATCCCAGAAGCAGAAGCCCCATTTGTTCTTGCTTCCTTTCCACAAACCTATCCCTATAGATCAATTCCAGCCCGGCGCAGAGTGCTGGTAAATATGCCCGCAGTAGCTGCAGCAGTTGGCGTTTTCAAATATTCATCTTTTCAAAGAATGGCTGTTTCTCCCCCAGCCCCTTAGCAAAGAGCTTTGCTCCTTCCTGTGCTCAAATTGCCTGCCATAGATGCTCAGTTTTTGACTTAAAATGTCTCGTTTTCACTCCAGTGACTGTATACAGAGAGACAACAACACAGAACCTCCCGAAATTAGCGTACATTATGGCAGCCGTTCAGTTTATTTATTTATGTGGATTTGGCCATTTCTTTCTCCAGTCATTAATAAAGTGCAGTGGATTTGAATTTGTGCAACTGAAAATGGCTCCTAACAGGGAGCCTTCTGCTCGTGGAGCGGCTGGTTGGCTTCCAGTGCCTTTTGCTCACTGCTTGGAGTGAAAAATAACTATTCTTTTTTTCATTTCACTCCAAAATAGCCTATTGATAAGAGATCAAACACAGGCACCAAACTTATGAGGAGCAGCAGGAAACATCCTCTGGTGTTAAGGTAAAACCATTCCTTGGCCACTGGGCTTTGCCATACAAAACCAGGGACAACCGTCAGTGTGAAGGCGAGCATCGATCCTCATGAGGGTAACAGGAAGATTTGAGCCTCTTCTGATACAGCAGAGCAAAACCTCAATGGTTTGGGACACAGGATGATCCTAAAGAAACAGCCAGCAAGATGAGTACACCAAACAGCTCAGCTCTAAGTGTTTAGTTCTGTTTTTATAAAGCACCCAGCAAAATGGGGCCTCCAACCAAGGACTTAATGATCCTGAAACATGTTATTTTAATAATTGCTGTATAATTGAGTCAATATTCCATGAGGTGCATATCCAGAGACACTTCTGCCCAGCACAGAGTATTGCATACAAACGTTCCATTTGAGCCCTCTCTTACAACCCCCACATTCCATTCCAGTTTTGGACACCTTGATCACTCTTCAATCCCATTTTCAGATCTTAACATCCAAAGGACCTTTCCAGGGGTTACAGATACCCTGGAACCCATTTTGCGACGTCGGATCCTTTCTCTGTTCTCTGCCAATAATTAGCTGGTTCCGGGACAGAACTTCCCAAGCCATTTTGAAGCAATCTTTGCTGTCTCTGGAAGTATTGCTTGTATCCCAAGGTATTCCAGTTTAAAGGATTCTTGGAAACAGTAGGAAATATGCTGACTTTGGTCCCAAAACTTTCCATGCTTGCAGTGTCTCTATGCTGATATTTTATTTTCCTAATGTCAAAGGTGAGGCTCACTGTTTCATTGTACTTAAAAAAAAAAAAAAACACACAAAAAACCCCAACCCCAATACTGTTGCATCTGTCCACATTTTGTGTTCAAGTTCTGATTTGAAATAGTTCAAAATTCAGGGGATATTTAACGGGGCAGATAAGCCAGGAGACGGAGCAAAGACATGACAGTAGTAACAGTCAGCTAACGCCGAGATCAGAGTAACCTTTGGGCTTTAAATAAAACACTTTTCCCAGGACCAGACAGGTAAATGGTTGGGGAATATTCATCAGCTGTGTCGTTATAGTGATATTTCTCTTTATGTGACAGAGTGCTCATGGACTGGGATGGAAGGACTAATGTCTGGAGATGGGTGCATCCTATGCTACAAAACCCAACATAGTAAGACTAGTCTGCACTTACTGTGATTAAGCTTGGGTGTAAACATGGTTCCCTTTTGTGACCATGCACATAATTATTATAAGGAAAAGCCCCGCATGGACTGAGACCTCTGGCGGTTCATCACACACAGACAGGACGGTGACCAGCCATCTAATGGAGACAACATTAGACTGTGAGAGCAAAAAGCAGCTGGACACCCATATCCCACTAATAACCAAAGGGTGCTGGACAACTTCATGGATGGCTCCTGACCTGTCTCTAGCTCAGTCCTGCCAATGACCCTGTTCTTGTTCAAATCAGCAGCACATCTTTTCTCCTCTCTTTCCCCAACTCCTTTTTTGCCTTTTCTTTCCTCTCTGGCTCTTGAGCACTGATGCAAGAATTTCAAGCAACATCAACCCTGACGTAACTCCGTTTGATTTACTGACAGCTGGAGGCTATTCTTTGCCTGCCATCATGCTGAATGGCAGATGCTGTGAAGGTCCTGTTCTTGCCCCAACAAATCTCAAGTTAAAACAAAGGTAGTAGAGACCTTTAGACACAAGAGCAAGTCAGGAGGGAGGAAGAATCTGGAAAGCTCCCCTTGAATTTAGACAGTAGGGGTACCAGGCACATTTGCCATGACCTGGATTACAGTAAATAACAGCACTTTGGAGCTGAGAAAACTCTGCTACATGAGGATTGTGAGAGTAATGCTAGCTGCTAATGTAGGGGGACAGATGTCTTGGGCATCCAGTTAGGTCACATGCCACTGATGGAGTACTCTAGCAGCGCCATGGCAGTTGGATGGTGGCAGTTATAACCAGGCAGATCTGCCAAAGGTCCAAGGAGAGCCACAGCCACAGAGCTATGCAGAAATATGGGTTCTCCATTCACAATCAATTCCCTCAAAATGAGGGTGAAGAAAGAGTCTAGAGGCCAAAAGGCGGCTATCTTGCTTGTCACCGCAAATTTTTATTTCTAAATTCTGAAAACCCAGCATCAGTCTATTCTGGACCAGGCAAAGTATTTCAGTTCAGTCTGAAGCATTTTAATTAAAGTGAAAGAATGTTTTGAAATCGCAAATTAATTTGAGCTGAAAAGTCTGTTCATTTTGCAATGATCGAAAAGAAACACTGAATGGTCAACAGTATTTTTTTCATCCAGTTTACCCAAAATGGAAGCTCGTTCATCAAATGTTCCTGAAACTTGGAACGAACTTTGACCCAAATGCAGAAGTTTGCACTTAAAGGTGAAAAGGAACATCTTTAAGTAAAGACAAGAAGGTTCCCAGTCAAAATACTGTGGCTTATCTGCTGTTGCTCCTTGAAACTTACTTTCACAGGCAACCTTATTCACAAGCAGCCCTTCTCAGTTCAGTGCTCATATTCCAGTGTGTTTTGGCAGAATCAGTGCTGAAGTAATATGGATTTGTTACTAAATATCGCCCCTGCTTTTTTCTATGTAAACCTCCAGCACGCAGGACTTTCATTTTCTTGAATGTCTGCAACAGAGATATTTAACAAATAGGGAATGTGATGCTGAGATTTTCAGTCCTCTTTGAGGAATCTCAGTATTCTCTCTACTGAAGCAGTTGGAAGTTGGCTGCTCTTTCTATTTAATTTGGACAACACCAGGACAGCTGGTGCAAACGGTCATAGCTCCACTCCAAGCATCAGCTGGTGTTATGCTGGCTGAGGATCTGCTCCTACATCTGTTCTCCAGTTTCTCAGCATCTTAAAGCATTGCATGGAAAGGTAGCAAAGTACAGGATTTATCACATATGCGATAGAGCATTATAAAGCGATTTGTGGCTGCTGAGGAGACCTCCCATTGACTTCAGGGCTGTGGCTCAAACCTTTGATCAGCTGTATTGCTTCTCAGCACAGTGGGACTGGTGCATAGGTGGGGAAGTTGGCAGCTCCTGTGCTCTTGGTCCCACAGGTCCACTTTGACCTTGTCTGAGTCAGGCCATGGTTGTAAAAGAGTGATAAGACTATTTACTGCAAGATGCTCGAATACGGAAAGTGTCAAGGATCACCCTGATTAGTGACTGGATGATGTCAGAGAGGAAGGAGTTGCATATCATAAAACAGATTTTTTCTGTGGGGGTTCACTTAGGTTACAAGCTGCAACCTTGCAACTTACCCAGAGCCTTTTTGTGATTTTACGTGAATGAAAGAGCGTGCTGACCTGCTGTGTTTAACAGAGCAGGTGCTCGGTCATTGTTTTGGCGAAATGAAGAAAACATGTTAGGACATCAGACAAGTGGAAGGAAGCTGCCCAGGGGGATTTGCACACCTAACTCTCTTTGGTTCCCTCTAGAGCCAGATGGAAAGAGAGCATCTTCCAGTGGCCTAGAGACAAAGCTTTGGGAAACCAGGCAACCAGCTCAGCCTGGCTTGGAAAAGGAGGGTGGATATGAGACGTGAGAAGAGTCAAACGGCATTTAGGAAAATCCACTGTGGTCCAGATGCAAAGCCAGTGGGTCATTACTGCTGGGAGCCCAGGCTGGCACTGGCTACAACACAGCCTGGCTGGGCACTTTCACTGGAAGAAGCTTTGCAGGGTCACCCTCTGCAGCTCTGGCGAGATGTGGTGTTTGTGTTGACATTGGCTTGGTTTCCCCTCTGCTCGTGCTGTCATTTGCACCTACGCCAAGTGGAGGGGGAACACCAGTGTGGCAATGCAGCAGCAGTTTGCATCCTCTCCAGTGAGGATGCGCAAAGTGTTTGACAATGTCAACCACCCAAACCCAAAGCGCAACTGAAGATGAGGGAGAAGCAGGGCTCCTACGATTTGTACGGGCATGTAATACAGAGTGTGAGACCATTACCGGGCAGAGCAGAGCGGGGTCCAACCGGCCCTTTTCCTACCATCCCCTCAGGGCATCCTGGTAACCTGCCGCCCTCCCTGAAGTTACACTTTCTGACAAAGCAGGCAGTGGCCCGGTGGAGAACAGGATTGCGCAGTATGGGCTGTGTTGGGGACCTGACCAAGGGTTTCACCAGATTTAAAAATATCCTGTCCAAAGCTCAGGAGTAAGAGCAAAGACATTGTTGCTGCTCTTAGCATAAAACCAGAAGGAAGCATTATGGGTTGGCAGGGCCCTGGCACTTTGTTCTGGGCAGGCAAATCATCCTGATTTTATTTATTAATGTACTCCTTTATTTTGTCTTAATGTTCTCCAATTCATGTATTTAGGAACTTTCATTTTTATTTGCCTCTGTTTCTAATTGTGGTTTATGGCTTTTGGGGGTTGGGTTTCAGTTTTGGGGTGGGGTTTCTTTCTTTCTTTCACAACAGTTTTAGCTGTCATTTGTACAGTCACTATATCTGGGGGACTCTGTGGAAACCAGTCTTCAGAAAACACCAGGATCTGCTTGTGTCCAGGAAGCAGATCCAAGTGGCTCAGCCTCTTGCAGGACCTGCCTCCAAAAAGCGTGATGTAGTAGAAAAGTACCTGATGGTCATCTAACTGCTGGAGAGGCCACAAACCCACTTCCCCTGGAGAAGTCTTCTCATCTGCTGCTGCTGCTAAGGGCCTCACTTCTCCTCTGTGCTGACGCAGCCCCTAACATGCAGCCTTCATCCAGGACTGGGATCTTGGTCTTTCCAGTAATACAAAGGACGGGTGCCATTTTTCACCACAGATTAAGTGTGTCAGTGCTGTTAACCTGGTCAACTGCAGTAATTATATTCTGAGGCCTCTGAAAGCAAACTTGGAGTCCTCTTTGCATCCTACCTTGAACAATTATGTGCATAAACCAGTGAGTGCCAGTGGACCTGCGCTGCAGGGCAGGGTAGGAAAGAGAAGAGAGATTCCTCAGTGCTTACAGATCCTGTGGAAAAATAATATTTTCAAGGGTAACCTTCTCAGCTCAGTTCTTTCCTTAGTGTTTGCATGGTGTTTTGTACCCATAGAATTCTATCAGAGAGCACCATAGCGGTTTGTGCCAGCTGATGTCCACGGGCGTGATTATACTAGATATAAGGAAGAAATTTCTTACAATGAGGATGGTGCAACGCTGGCCCAGGTTGCCCAGAGAGGTGGTAGATGCCCCATCCCTGGAAACATTCATGGTCAGGTTAGGTGGGGCTCTGAGTAACCTGATCTATTGAAGATGTCCCTGCTCATGGCAGGGGAGTTGGACTAGATGACCTTTAGGGTTCCCTTCCAACCCAAACCATTCTATGATTCTAGTTGTGTGTCTGCATCCCAGTGTGCCAGGAGGCAGAGGAAGCTCTGATAGGACTGAGTTTTGCTGTTGAGAGACTTTGTTTCCTCTGGATGTTGCTGACTGGTATCTCCGGCTAAGGCTCTCCTCAAGCCTGAAGAATTTCTAAGAGCTAAGATGCAAGAGTTCACGTGAGCAGATTTCCCCTGCTGCAGTATTGCTCTCTCTCCCCAGCAGAACTGCTTGTCTTCACAGAACTTGTCAGAGGGGATGTGAGAGCAGCACTTTGTCAAAACTTGCTGGAAACCAGCTAAACCCTCCAAATACATTGGAAGGGAGGAATAGACCCACCCAGAGCATGAGACCGTTAAGGGTAAAGCTTATAGGAAGAAACTGTATCTTTTATAAGTCCAACTGACATTATTGGAGAAAACTTCCGGGAGCACAACTGCTTCTTTTGCGCATGAAGCAGAAAATGTGAAGCTTTGGGCTATGAAATCAAACCTTATCTCTAGGGCAGGATTGGCCTCCTGAGCACCCTGCTGTTCTCAAAACCGGCTGCATGATGTTGTTTCCTCATTTGCCTCCGGGGATCCCGGTAACTAAGGGAACCATTTTGTTTTGCAGATTGAGAAGGGAATCAAATAGTTGAACCCTTAGTAAACACACAAACACAACTGGTTGTCTTTGATGATTTGTTAGCTTGGACCTGAGCCACAAGACCTGGGGATTGCAGTCCAAGTTCCTAGAGCTCCAAAGTCTGACACGCAGAGCAGCAGATCAAAGTCAGGATGAGTGAAGCTCGTTATCAGTTGGACAGTCAGCCAGAGGGGTTTCCAGGTGGAATCTTCTTAAAATGTCTCCTGCCCATTTCAAATCAGGCAATCTTGGCTGAACCTGAATCACCTACTTAATAAAAATTCCATGTTCAGTCAGTAGAAATGCTTCCAGCACAATTAGATCAATTTCCTCTAAGTAGTAATAAATGTGTTTTCCTTTAAAAGGCCAACACAAGCACATTATCACAGCCTATAATCCCCATTCTCTCTATTAGCTCAAAGTACATCCTAAAGGCCAAGGGTCGCAGCTAAAGACTAATCAGTCTCATTAGCCTGTCTAATTTATCTTAACTAGGGGGACACAAACACACTAAAACTGTTAGGGAGACTTTTTGATCAGGATATGGGAGTCATTCATCAGGGTCCTGCAGCTTCCAGAGACAGGAAGGCGAGAAACGACCCAGGGACAAAGGCGTTCTCCAAGGATGCTCTGCACCAAGACGCACCCACACAGGCAGGACGGGGCAGAAACCCTCCCGGAGGCTCCTGCTGTCCTACTGGGCAACATCCCAGCAGGCTGTGGGGGGGAGATATGGAAAAGCATCTCCTTCTTGTCCTCACCCGCACGCCGCCCAGAAGCTCAGCGTCTTTCTCGCTCGGGCTCCGCTTTGGCACTGCAGGTGCTCACTGGACCTGGGAAGGATTTGAGTCCGGCTGGTTAAAGTTTAACTGTCCCCCAGCTGCGCTCTGCCGAAGGCCCTGTCAGCCACCTCAGTGACTTGGAGACGTAAGCTGCCCCTCCTTCTCCCACATGCATCACTGTTCTGTCACCTCCCAGCACTCAGCACCTTCCCGGCTGCATCTCCGCACTCCCTCACGGCTTGGCAGGGAACAGCCGACCCCATCCCTCCTCTCCTGCCAGGCGATGGGGAAGGGGGATGAGGGACACAGTGCCCAAATCCAGCTGGAAGCAGCACGAAATAGGAAAAATAAAGCAAAAACTAACTCCTATGTTTTTCTGTGACTTTCTAGATAGGATGACAAGGTGCTTTAGGTGCTACCAGCCCAACAACAGAGCCCTGCTCCTGAAGCTCACTCTTCACCTTTAATGGGCAATGCAAATTCCCTTGCAAACATTGCCCATGATTATTGTCCAGGTGCCAGGCTTTAGTAGCCCAAGGCAACAAAGCAAACCCTGAGGTTTGTTCACAGCCCCAAGGCTGTAACTCACATTCCTATCCTGAGTGCTTCTGGCCGGGAGGAATTTCAGAATTTGTGCTGCCACCACATCTTTATCCGGTATTAAAAGAAAAGGTTTTCTGCTAAGGCGATGTAGACTATTTAAGGAGTTTCTATAGGAGGAGGCTGGCCAAGCTCTAAATCAAAGTCACCTCTTTAGACTCCCCCAGGAAAAAGGAAAAGGTTATCCCTCAGATCCCCATTCCTATCTTAGAAATATGTGCCTCTGGAATAGTTGCATTTCCAGTCACAATCGGCCACAGAAAGGACAACACTGCTATTACAGACCCTTTCCTTCGCGCACAACCCTGCTTTCTGTATCATGCGTGTGTCCTCATCCTGCCCTCCGTGACACCGCGACGTCAGAGCGCCTCGGGATGCAGCCATGCAAACAGAGCGGAACTGTTTAAACTCAAGTCCAGCTGCCGTGCAAACCTTTCATCACCCAGCCAAGGGGCTGCTGCCAAGGACAACGGTCGCGGCAGAAATGCTCTTTGGGCATCCACCTTCCTCCCTCTCCATCCATCACCTGCCGTGCATAGGTCACCAGCCCCGAGGCTGAAGCGGTGGAGCTCAGGAGGCTGCCAAAGGACTCATGGCCTGGGATTTCACCTGGGGGCAGGGAGGAAGTTTGAGGTGTGTAACATCATATAAACAGGTTAAACGTCTAAGGTGCAATGACTCTGACAAGAGGATTTATAAAGCGTCGCAGCAGTTTGTGTCACCCTCTCTGATGTTTTGTCACCCACTTTCTCACTTCTAAGATACTTGAACGGGAAATATTGAGGGGAAAATCAGCTTTGCTGTGCCTTTCACTGCCAGAAGCATGTGTGCATTCATGCCACGTTGCCCACTGAGACTAATCTGGGCAGAAGAGACGGGAAGAGTGGTGAAGAGGCGTTGAAGATCCTCAGTGTAGCTCAAATGCTGGAGCTATCTCAAGTTTGCTGTTTCTTTAGTCCTGTTGGTGGACTGTGGCAGGTAGGACAAAACTGCAGTCAGGGCCACGTGCCTCAGCCTCTGTGGGTACTACCCCCACTGCAAGCACAGGTACAAGAGTTCCTCAGTCAAATAACCAGCTGAACAACCTTCTCCAGATTTATTTTCCGAGAAACTGTGGCCATCATAATTCCTGCGCACAGAAATTAAGCAGATAATTTTTGTACAGGCAATCTTGAGAATGCCAGTCCATCCAGATTTTGAAATGGTTTAAAACACAGTTGCATTAAAGCTCCTAACGTTGACTTTCTCAAGTGGGCTTAAACAACCCATAGCAATTGGCACGTGTCCTCTCCACTGGGGGAAAGCCAACTCACTGGTCTCAGGTACTCCCGTAGCTATGTGCAACTTTTAAGGTGGTAAGAAATATTCCTGTCCATCCCAGTTCATCAAAGCAATCAAGCACATGCTTAGTTTTAATTACAAACTTACACCTGGTTCAAGCTAAGCATGAATAAATAGTGCTATTTGAGCGGCTGCTTAAATCTATGTTTTAAATGTGTTACGGACTTTGTGTCTGCTTTTTCTTTCCTTTTTTGTTTTACTTAAGACTGTTGTGTGACACTACCCATAAGTTTTTGACAAGAAAGGTTTAGTTGAGTCTTACGCGTGTCACCAACCTTCTTTGGGGAGGATAGAGCTCACCTAACGTAGCTTCTGCAGTCTGGGCACCTTGTCCAAGTTGGTAGCCCAGATTTCTTCTGTAGTCAGGAGAGAAGGTGGGCGAATCTGAAGGAGGATTCATCCTTTCTGTCTGGGGCAAGGGTCTTAGGGCAGATGAATCAGTTTGTGGAGATTCCTACCTTTTTCCCAGGACAGTCAAGGAAGTCTAGACTGCAAGCTTGGATTAGTCACTTGACTTCTAGGCAGCCGTAGTGAGGCAAAACCATCACAACCTAGACATTTGTCAGGCTATAGTGTTCGGTTAGGTCTCACTCTCGGAGCCACACAAGCCTTGCTGGGCAGTGACTTATTAGTGAGCTATTTCCTGAGAGCAAGGGTGGGAAATGCCCACTCTGCTCCCAAGCTCGGCTCACAGCTATCTCCCACATCACTAAAGAAGACACAGTTATTGAGTTAGAAGAGAAGTATACAGTCGGGTCCTTGTTTTCCCCACATGCAGAAACTTGCAGAGCCAGGCTCCTAGATGAAGATCCTGCCCCCCAGCTCTCAGGAATATTTTATTCCAGCATTAATCAGAAGGTGGGGAGGAAGCATTTGTAATGTCCTGGCAATAAGGAGGAGGGTGAGAAGCGGAGGAGATGGAGGGGAGGGAGGGAAATTCATTTGTTGAGATGATGGAGTGATTCCTTCAAATGAAAAATTAATAATGATTAAAACAATGCTTGAGACTGTCCGTTTAAATTTTAAAGGTGTATTATCCCAACCAAAGGGGTCCAGTGCTCAGCACCTCTTCCTACTGATTACCATCTAGCTTTCCATTTTCATATAACCTTGAAATACAATAATGTCAATGTATGCAGAAGGATTCTCTTTTTCTGATGGGTTGAGTGATGTAAATGGATCTTTTTCTTTTTTTGTTTTTGTCTAGTAGAGATCATCCTTTACGTAAAATCTGTGTCTAAGTCCCTACACCATCTCTTTTTTAGAGGAATGAGAGGAGGCTCTGTGTCTACCCAGTATGCTTTGTGTTTCTGGTGGTCAGAGGTAAGTCTACTGAGTGCAGGAAAACAAAAAAGAGATTTGTCTTTCTTTCATTCTTTTATTTGATATCTGACTTGGTAGTTGGGAATGTGCAAAACTCTCAACTCCTTCACTGAATGAAGATGTTTTATAGCACTTAATTCCCACAGCAGCAACTGATGGCTTTATTCTGCCGCCTCCTCCTCCTCATGGCACCCATGCTGTTCATCCTACAGCAGCACTGCAGCATTTCCTTTGCTGGAGATCACACTGGCTCGTTATTTTGCATTGCAGATAAGTCCTCTTTGCATCATTTCCAGGGGAGAGAAACGGAATAGAAGATCCCCTTTTGGAAATCAGCTGCTTCTTTCTTACATGCTGCCTTCCACTGTCACAAAAACATTGCACACCGTATCCTTCCATTCCAGATCTTATATCCAACAAGCTTTTGCTGACTATGTAACCTTCACTAACCTGAAATTCCTGAGTAGTCCCAGGAGCTCAATGCATCTTGGAATAAAATTTTTGTAATGTCATTTAAGGGTATTCCTAATCCAGAATTATTGAGGAGGCCTGGGTCATGGGAATTGAGTCTGACACTTGACAAATACTTGGCTTTGTGTAAATGGACAGGCCACTGAAATAACTGCCTTTGGATGTCACATGAAGAGAAATTAATTCTTTATTAACTTCCGCAATGATAATCTAATAAACTCGTTTGGTCTACTAGTTTCAGCACTTAAAGCGCTCGGTCGATTGGATGCAAATAGATTTTTTTCTTCCCCTCTGGAACGGTGCCTCGGTGGTGTGCAAAGGGACATGAGTGTGAAAAGCCAGGCCTGGCACGCCAGGGTACGGTGCTCGTGTTCAGGTCCTGCTGCTGCTTAGTGTGAGAGGGACAGGCGCGACAGAGAGACGAATGGCAGGGGCTAGAAAAATACGCCATTGGGAATGAAAAGGGGATTTAATTAAAGATTCATATTTTAAACAAATTTGCTTTGACTTGAATTCAGGTCCCTTTTCTTCTCAATCAGGTATTTTAAAATAATATACAAGGAACCAATATATTAGCTGTTTCCTTTTAGTACGATAGCACAAAAGATTAGTCCCAGCCTTTAGGACTCTTTGCTGGATGCTGTACGAATACCCAGAAAGCTAGAGTTCCTGTCCTAAAATTTTAGTGGCAAATGCTAAAAATAAAAATGGAACTATGTGGACCAAGCAAGCCTCTGATTGTAAAAGCCAAGTGTGTTCACCGAGAAAATAAGGCTGTAATATGTGAACTAAGTGTCAAATCAACCCAGCCATTGCCGCTTAGAGGTTGAATTTCAAATGTCAAGCCACGAGCTGCTGCAGACTGACCAGGAACCATGTGCAAAATAAACAAACAAAACTGCTCTACAACTCAGAGTGAAACATGACCTCGCTCTGCTCATTTCAGAGGATGGGCCTTCCCACCAAGAGCAGAGGGACGCCGGCCGGTCACTCCAGCGCACCTTCTGTGTTGCGGTTCCCCGTGCCTGACTCTGTCGGCAAAGAAGAGATGTCGGAGTGTTCAAGGCTACTGCATCACTCATGCAACTGTGATCTTTTTCATACTGGTGCCAACTAGAACCACCAATAAACCTGGCTCAGAATATCTACGCTGCATCTCCGCTGCTTGCGCTACTCCCAGGGGCGGTACGGCCCCACGGCGCCGGCTTAGCGAGCCGAGGCCAGGCACGCTTCTTGCCGGCGGGCGTTTGTTACCCTGCCGCTTGGTGCTACACACCACAAATGTTTCATTTGCAAAAGCCAAATATTTATTACCCTGTGCTAATCAAGTTGCTTCAAAACAACATGAAAAATAGTGGTCTGTCAGTTCCATGTAAATATACAATTGGCACAGGAATATATAAATATATGTACATGTATTTACTTCTGATTAGAGGCAATTATCCTAGGAAAGAGACACTGGAAATAGAGCATGTCTTTTCTAGGTTGCCTTAAGTGTCAGTATGCTCTCCGCTGTTCTCTTTTGAGAGGCAACGTGGGATGGAGGACTTCTCCAGCTCACTGTGACCTCCTCTCTGGCTTCACTGTGGAGGCCCCAGGGAGGTCAGGGTCCATCACCAAGTGGGCTGATCTCTCTGGGTTCTTACACAATTGAAGGAAAAACAGATTCAGGGTGATCCAGAGGGCCCAGATGAGCTTCCAGCTCTGAATCAGCCTCAGCAACGCTAACATCGGTTTTGCTTCCTGAATACTTCTGAGACTGAAGTAACCAGACGCCTTTACTTTGGAAGATCGTTCTCACTGGCAGTGTGATGCCCTGGAGGACCTGAGCCTTGCTGCCTACATAGCTTCATAATTGGGATTGTGGCTTCTTTGTGAAAAAAAGTCTTTTTAAATCTTCACTAGTTAGTAGCATGTTGGAGCCAACCTTCCTGCTCTCTGCCCTCACCCCAATGTGCAGCTTTGCATCTCAGAGTTTGTCCCTCACCATTTATTCCTCAGAGCTTGGCACTGAACCTAATTAATAGGTACGTATTAAACAGACTCAAAGAATCACAGAAAATCATCTGGAAGAGCTCACCAAAGGCCCCACAGTCCTTTTCTTCATGCCACACCATCACTTCTGCCTATGTTATTCTCAGCAGACATTTGTCTAGTCTAACACTGATGCAACGTTTGTTAATGCTCAAGAGGAATATACTGCAGTCCACAGACTGCGCTTCGGTTTCACTAATGCCGTGGGCTCTATCAGCACCCAGAAGCCAGTTTCTGCTGCTGTTGGGGGGGAAATGAGTGTCTGTGACATGCTCCGCCGTTTGCTGAGGTCTGTCTTGCTGTAGCCTTAGCCAAGGTCTCCACCTCCGCCTGTGAAAGCAGCTCTCTGCTTCCTCCCCATGCTGGATATAGAAGCAATAAAGAGGTAGGGACCACCCCCCTGTTTACAATATGTTTTTGTTATTTCTCACCAGCAGCAGCTGATGGGGAGGAACACCTCAGATGTGAGGTGACAATCTGCCTCTCTCACTTGGAGACCCTGCTGTTATTGCACTCTGCCACAGAGATATTCTTAATATCACAAGAGTGTGGATGTTGGATCCTGAGGTCCTCAAAGACTGTAAATATTATGCTGGCAGGTTTGGGGGTTTGTCTGGGTTTTTATTTCAGTATGGGGGAGGTTTTTCCTCTCATAGAAGGAACAGAACAATGATGTTTCCCACAGCTGTCGAGTTTGCTACTTGTTTCTCCTGGATGGACACCTGGTTTCAGGGATCATCTGCTGCTTTTTCCAAAGCTGATGCCAGAAACATGTCTCCAGCTGAGAGGTAGGTGAGTGTCTCAGCACAGCCTGCAGTGATAAAGGGCCGGGACGTGGCAGAAGTGTAACCGGTAGCTGCAGTGGCATGGTTGGCTGCCACGCAACATCGTCCTGTCCTCTCCCAGAGAACTGGGAGCAGTCAGCCCTTCTGGGGACAGCAGCACGGCCACGGGCTCTGGAGCACTCTCCGAACCAGGCTGGCATCATGCTGCGGTGCAGATCTGCTTTTGTCCGCCAGGAAAGTGGATTTCAAAGAAGAAATTCCAGGCAGTGCAATACTTTTCAGAGCTCAGTTAGTTTCTGTAATCCCCTGGAAAGCAGTTTAAGAGTATGAAACTCATTTTGCCAAGTAAATCAAGGCATAGGTGTAGCAACAGCTTAGCTTAACCTGTATAACGCGCCAGCGACAGTGCGGGCTTACAACAGTGCCGTGAAAGCACCGTCCCCTTGCAGCCGGGACAGCTAGGAACTGAAATCTGCTGCGTGTGAAGTGGTCTGAGACACGGTCTCTGGTCTGTCCCACCACCTCCCGGATTGCTGGACTGTGTGACAAACCTGCTTTAGTACCGGAACACTCGTTTTCACAAAGAGGAATGAGAATCAGAACGACGTTAAAATCAAGAGCAAAATTCTCTTGTGTTAGAAAAATAAACTGCTTCCTCCAGGCTCAGAGAACACTCATTCGTTATTGAGTCTTGTTTGCAAAGAAATTTTAAGCAAATGTTGGTAATAAGAGGACACAATGGAAAATGATAGTCTCGTATGGTTTTCATATTGCATTAGTTCAGATGTACTTGCACCACCTGCTTAATTTCACCTTTCTCCCACTGATACCTCCTGGAGATTTCAGGACTACCTCCCTACATCTATATTTGGGTATAATTTGAGTGTAATTTGATACATAATTAGGGTAGAATAGAAGACTGAGTATTTAACTACCCATACATCTCTCTCTAATTTAAATAATTCCTAATATATCTAACTAGTTTGCCTCATACTGCACTGATGTGTATTGAACTGGGGATAATGAAATAAGGAATGTGAGGGGGAAAAATGTTATTTCAGAGTCGGAAGATCACCAATTAATGACATGAAAAGCCTAGTGGGAATATCTGTATGCTTAATGCCCCTTCTGCTTCGAATATAATGCGGTCGTAGTCTCTGGCGTGAGCGCGTTCAGAACAGTCTTTAGAACACCTTTGTATTTCTGTGAAGCTGTCTCAACGTGATCAAATGTCCCACAGCTTTTGGTCAGGACTTATACAGAGGGTAAGAAATAAGATGAATTTCACCCTCTGCTAGCTTCAGCCATGTCTTAGACATTGCATTCAAGAGGGGAAGAAATTGTCTTTTGCAGTTGTATCTCCCTCTTTCTATCTCTTGTGTCTAGAGAGAAACGAGGTTACTGCCTTAAAAAAGAAGCCTAAATTTCAGATGGTTAAAGTTAGGTGAGTTCTGCTCTTTGGTGCATGACTATACATCCCTGACGACTCGGTGTACCATGTCACGGTCAGGGAATTGTTTAGCTGTCGAACAGCAGTTGGCTGGGTTTTATTCTGGTGAAACAGCACTGCTGGATTTCATCCTGCAATGTGGGAAATACTTTAGCACATTCCTCTCTTTAACGATATAAATTGTCCCGCTCATGCCTAAACAGGGGCAGGTGCTGATGGATGCATGGGCAGTCGAGAATTCAGATGCTGCTCTGCATCTGAGATTTCAAAATTACATGCTGTCTTCATCGAGGCAGGAGGGTGAAATGGTAAACCCTAAAGTTTTTGAAGGGTAAAAAAAGTTTAATTTTGATAAGGATGAAAAGTTTTATTATGATATTGGTTGGCTTCTTTCACACAATGTAAAATATAACCATTTAAATGGTATAATTTTAGTATGTAAAATGTTGAAAATACAGTACGATGTAGCCTAATACCAGCTGGCTATTGGGAAAAATATGTGTCTATGGAAGTTGTTAACCATTCCATCGAAAATTTCCGAACAAAATCCACTCTTTGCAGTGGAATACTTTAATTTAGATGGATCGTTATTCTCAGTGGAATTTTTTTTCAGGAAATTTTCAATTCACACAAGAGTATAGCAAAAAGCAGCCCATGCTCGGGATCCCAGCCAGCCTGGGCTCCCACCTGCCACGAGCTGGTGCAGAACCAACGCTTTTCCCCATGGCAAACCCTGGGGCAAGAGAATATCTTGGCTGAATACCCTTGGGATATGTTTTTATGGTGGTTTTTTTCTTCAGTATAATCCCTCCTGTTCCTTCCAAACAATTTCTAGGGATGGCAACAAGACCTTTTGCACACCGGGGCATGCTGCCTCCTGCACCCCACGGCATCCCCAGCTCCACCGCTGCCTACCTGCCATGCCACCGGTGATGCACACCCCAAAACGTCAGGTCACCTCGCTGCCCAGCTTGGGAGCATTGCTCCACAGTCTTTTACTACTTCTAGGGCAGCTAAGGGAGGTGAAAACCTCAGTGCTAACTTGCAGCATCTCCTGGGGGGCAGCTCCCAGCCTTGCTCCCAGCTCATCTCCGCATTCCCGATGCGGTGCGGGCATCCGGAACGCCCCGGTTCGCTGGCTCACACGCTCCCTCCCCCTTCCTTGTCAGGGTTTCTTTCTGTGCAGAACAGATGGGCACAAGCTGTTTGGGAACCACCGCCCTTCCCGCCCCCAGACCCCGCAGAAAGATGCATCACCGGAGCAGGGAGCAATCCCCTCCCGGCTGCGGCACAGGACCCTTTTCAGAGGGGCAGGTAAAAGTTTAACCAGGCTGTCTTTCAGCAGTGGAGGCAGAGCCGCCTTACATAGCCATGATAAATTGCTCCTGTCAAAACTACATGAATGCTCATATTGAAAAGCTCTTCTTTCTTTCTTTTTAACTTTCCCCCTCTCTCCAGTCACACGGCGTCTCTCGGTTGTTAGCCAACATTTAATGCCCACTTAGTCAAAGGGCACTTCCACTCCTTCTCGTCTCTCTGTCCTGTCCCCTGGGGCTGCTGGGGCTGAGTTGTCACAGAATACTGACGGGGAATAAAATAAAAAAAGACAGGGTGAGGAAGAAACCCTTTAATGTTTTTAGAGCTTTTGGTTTCATTTGGGTTCTTCTACCAGTAGTCCCAAACGAAGGCGATTTTAGGATGGAGAGGTGGACAGACAGATATCTTCCAAGGAAGTTAACAACTGTTGGTATGTTCTAAGTTAATAGATTAGTTATATTTTGTAATATTTTCCAAAGGTGATAATGAATGCATAACACAAAACAACCCAACACACCTTGTCTCCAGCAGTGAGCAGCAAGGCCAAAGCATGCTGGAGGTGTCCCAGGGAGGCAGAGCCTGCCCAGCTCTTAACAGTCCCACCACCCTTCCCCATTTGTCAGCGGGTACCTTCACTCCATGGGTGCCCTGGAGCAGGAGCCATGGCTGGTGTAATCTGGGGGGCAGCCCTTCACCATGGAATTTCCCCCGCTTCATCCAAAATTGCCTGGGTTTGTCAACTTCCTTGCCTTGCTGCTGCAGCACTGCTCTTCTGGGGCTGGTACCATGATAGCCATGGTCATGGAACCCCTACAACAGTCACAGAGGAGGACGGCCTGATTGTCACCACGAAGATCCTGTAAACCAATTGTCTATTTTGGGGTTTGAGACTAACAGGAAGGACAGGTTTAGGATGCTTGGCAAGCAACAACCAAGCTCAGCCTGGGCTGGCCAGGCACTCAGCCACCTCAGGGGCACACCTCCAGGAGAGGCATTAAAGTCCAATATAGGGAAAGTTGACCTGAACATCCACCCAGAGCACCGTGCACTTGTGTTCGTGCCACAAGCTCCTCTTCTCCTCCCTATAAAGCTAGCTGTGAGGAATGGGGATGACAGGACATAGTACAACTGTCGCCAGCTGTGCTGCTGTGATGCCCGTCCCCATTTGAAGCCCACGGTCTGATGGGACCATGACACTCACAGCACGGCTATCTCCCGGGGCACTGTGTTTCACCTGAAATACCCAAACCCCAGAGTGCTGCAGCTCCTGTTTTAGAACATCCGTCCTCCTCTGCAGTGCCTAAGTGGTAAAAGCTACCCTCAGTGCCAGACATTCAACACACATCTCCTAACAAGAGATTTCAGACCTATTCCCACACTCTGCTCTAATTCCTTCCTCTCATGTTTTTCTGCCCATGCTGATATCTAGCCATCGCCCAGCGCTCCCAATATACCCTCCAGACTGTAAATATATATGCTGCTGCCCTGCTACAGCAATCAGTGACAGCAACGTCTGGCGCGCGCACACATACAGAGCTTTCCTAGGTGCATCTTCTCTGGGACAACTATTTCTGCTATGGTCCTCATAGCTAGTTACAGTGTCACTACCCTTATCACTATCAGCCTCCTGTAGGGTTCAGCACTATCGACATGTATATATGTATTTTGGGATATTAATACCATCAAGACACTCTTGTTATCCCAGCTTGCTTGCTCGTTAACCCGTTATACCTATACATGCACAGTATATCTGCAATGAAGACTGCGCAGCTTGAACTCTGTTCCCACTTACCTGTATAGTCCCAGATATTTTAACTAAGCTACGCAGGTGAAGAAGACCAGGATTTGCATACGTGTGCCCTGGGTTTAAGGTCCACATTTCTTCCGACTGCAGCAGAGTCACTGGAAAAGGTTTGCCCTCCGATGAGTGGAAGAAAAGGGATGTTTAAAGAACAAACTGAGTAATCTCCAGGGGCTGCCATTCAAGAATCACATAAGCACAGGCTGAAAGTCAGGCCTGATCCTTTCTTCAGTCGGCTGCCGTCGCTCTCCCCAGCTCTGGCAGTGCCTTCCTGACATTTCACCAGTCGTTTTCTCTCTCTGTGCCTCAGTTTCCCCTTAGCCAACTACTGGGAAGACTGCTGATGATCCTCCACTGGAAAGTGCTTCTCAGTCCACCATCAGGAGTGCTGTAGGGACTTTGTACTTGGGATATGGGCTTAGCTGATGATGGGTGTGCTGGTCCTTACTTGTGCAGAGCCTCACAACCGCCTGGGGGCCCTTTGCACTGCTTCACCCTGCACGGTTCAAGCCCAGCAGCTTTGCCGCCGTAGGCTCCTCTCCCCTCCACGTACCACTTCAAACCAGCCAAGTTGCACCGCAGTTATTAACTGGTTTTGACTGACTTCTTAAGTTAATTATAATTTCACAGTGTAATATCAAGCATGATTAAAACAATTAGGTTTTCCTCCCCCCTGCAACGCCCCCTTCCCTTTGCTTTCCCTTCTTCTCTTCCCTCCTCCTCCTGCCTCCCTTCACCCTGGAAGTTTTTAGATACGCTTCTGCACCACTGCAACAAATTGTGTGGTAGGATCTGAAATTATTACCCTCTTAAATGCATTAAACTGTTCATAAAGCAATTTGCAATGCCAGTTACCAAACTACAGTGAGCCTCCCAGCCTGACACCTCCCAAATGCAGAAGGATTCTTGGCAGCCATATGCTGCTGCAATGCTCTCTCGCTCGCTAGAGTCGATGCCTGAAACTTAGGAGAAATCAATGCAATTATAGATATGAAGGTCCAATTACTGCGAAATGTGATCAGTCTTTATCTCTGAGCCCCTTCAAGAAAATCAGGGAGGCCTTTTCTTTTTTCCCTTGTGAAAGGAGTTGCGATATAATGCAAAATGATCTTTTAACAGAGGACCGAAAGAGAGGGACGTCTGTCACTCACCAGGCCAATTCTGATGCTGCCCAGTACTGATTTTGCTTTTACACTAGTGAGATTATTGCTGATTTACACCTCGGTGCATCCATTGTGTCTGATGAAACCGGTCCCCATTGACACCGCTATCAGGTTCCCAGCCCAGCACCGTGCATGTGGCCGCCTCCACCCCTCCAGATTCCGTGGGATAATTTTTCCCATTCGGGATTTTTTCACCCGCTGCCGATCACGTCTGCTCCCCCTCGCACGGCCGGCCCAGCCGCGGGGCTGAAGGCGGCGGAGCAGGGGACGGAGCTGCCTGGCTGCCCCCCATGAGCCTCCAGTGCTCATCCCCGCAGGGGGGCTCGTGCCCCAGCATGGAGAAGTGACTGGGATCACAACCGGACTGAAAACGCCTTCCTAGGAAAATAATTTTTAATCCCTGCCAGGCCAGACTTGATCCTTGCCTGCCTAGCTGGGCTGATACACACCTTGGGGGGGAGCCCCAATGAACCCTCATTTTCCTGGGAAATACGGGCTGGTTTTGACATCCCTGACAAACTGGGGCAGAGAGTCTGCAGTCAGCGTGTACGCGATGCGGGCAGGTTCTGCTCGGTGGCAGTCACACACACCGCAATAAGGGGATTTTAACAGAAAAACTCTCCCTCCATAGCATTGGCTTCTGTACACAAGAGATCAGTGAGAGGGACTTGTGTCTCTCTGTGTTTTACCTTTTATCCAACGCAGCAGGATCCTGATCAGGGCCAGGACATTACTCCAGTCATAGAGTAGAAATAAGTAACCATCTGCACTCATAAAGAATACAATCCTTTATCTGTGTTAATTAGAAATAAATTAGAGAGAGAGAAAAAGATATATATATTAGCTAATAGTTAATTACTGGAACTATGTTGAGAAATATACGTGTATACAAAGTAGAACGCGTAAAATCTGTTCCAGAATAACAAAATGTTGAGGTTTATCTCTAGAGCTGTGGGACAGGAATTTGTTGGCCACCACAGCCACGTGTGAAGAGGGCCATTTATCATAAGCCGCAATAGCACCTTGTTCAAGGATCCCCAAGCGCGCAGCAAACATTGATAAATAGACCTCGATGCATTCCCAAAGGGAACCATTATCATCATCATTTAGCAGTGCCAGGCGGGAGCCCAAGAATCCCGATCTCCAGTCCTGCCTACACAGCTCCACTTTGATCCCCCCTTCTCTTCTGGGGAGCACCCATCCACTTTCCCATACCACTAGTTTGCAGCCAAAAGCTGTAGGAGCCAGGTTGTCACCAACATCTGGGGACAGCAGGGCTATCATCTGAGCTGCCTTCAAGCAGAGTTGACCCTTAGCACCTCGGTCCATGCCTTAGCCCTGCCCATGTCCCCCAGCACCGAGCACCGCAGGCACAGCCCAGGCTCCAAACGGAGGAGGAAACGATGGGAGCGTGGTCCTTGGATGCCCGTTGCCCTCTCCCTGCTCAGTCATTTGAAGTATATTTAAAGCAGCGAGGAAGGTGTCTTGTCCCTATGCAACAAGACGAAGGCGGCATCGCAGCACTGAGCAGCTCCCCCGCGTCCCACTCGGGCGTTCGACCCCCTCCAGCTGCCGCATTTTACCGGAGAGTGTTAAATGGGCTGTGTGATCTCTTTAAACAAAATCCCTGCTGCGTTTTACCCTGGGAAGAGGAGAGGGAGAGGACAGCGAGAAGCTGAACAGCAGGTTGAAATGCACTGGTGCGAGCGGGAGGCATGTAGAGGTGCCGACTGCGCCGTGGGGGGGACGGGGGCTGCCTGGCGGCGCTTGCTGCTGGCGTCCGAACAGCCCGCACACGTGTCCACACAGCCCAAAGCACATGAAGAAAACCCGAGAATGCTCCCCTCATGCCGGGGCATGGATGTAAGAGCCCTGAGAAAATAAATAATCTCAGTCTGAGAGTGTTTTAATTTTCTTTCCAGATTCTGGACCCAACGTTATGTTTTCAAGGGTTTCCAACCACAGCAGCATCTATTTCCTTCTCCTGCCTTTCGTTTTCCCCTCGAATTTCATACGTTCATATTTTCTTTTCTCACCACACCACAAGAATTACAAGAAGTGATTTGCTTATCTGGGGGTACAGAAATTGGGTTACTGTACAGACTGGTTTTGCAACACTGAATGAGTGTTGCCTGTTAGCGGTGTAAATGTAGAGTTAATCCTGTTTTTCATGGCCTGCGCTTTCTCTGTACTTGTTTACTCCGCATTTTGTGTCCACCCCAGGATGGATCAAACTGTTTAACCTTTGACTGCAAAGTCAGAAGAATGACTCACTTGGAAGCTAAAATGTAAATAAATATACGCATTGCTAAATAAATCAAACACTAATACACTAAACCAAGGCTGATAAATATCCTGATTAAAATCCTACTTAAATAAATGGAGCAAATTATCAAACAGTGGGTTTAAAAGTAATAATTTCAGGGCATAACTCGACACAGTACATTCACAGTAAGTAAATTACTTTAAACGTTTATTTTTCTTTACTATGTAGGGTGAAATCTTTTCTACTACAGCTGTTAAGTGAACCCTAATATTATCACAAACACTGCTAAAGGAGACAAAACATGGTTGATTTATTGATAAATTAAGAAGACTTTTCCTGATAACATTGACTGAAAAATGCTCCGAACCTCTTAAAACTTCCAGTACTGCACAGAAAAGTGGGGGACTGGTAAATGCACTATCCCTGCTGTAACTGTGCGTGCCTGCAGAAAAAAGTTAGTCTCCTGTACAGGTAGTTTCCCCTCTGGCACTAAATTACAAAGCGCTACCCCCAATTACAGTCTCTAAAACCATCAGCAGTTAAGAGAAAATAATCCCTGCAATTTGTGCAGCAATAAGTATTATGTACGACGGAGGAATATGCAAAAAGGAGCGCGGCAGATCTGCCGGGGAGGCCGAGTCTCTCGGCTCAGGACTGCCACCTCCCTGCTCCTCGCAAAGCAGAGAACTGCTGGAAGCAATTTTTTTGTTATTTATTTATTTTCTGTTTTCTTGCGCCTTGCCCTTACTAAACTGTCTCAGTATAGCAAGCCTCTCTGCAAGGACTTGCGTGCTAGCACATGTCTTTTTTTTTCTGGCTCCCCTGAAGGAAAAGGTGGTGTTTGCCTCCCACGTTGGATCGAGCCCTCTGAACCTGGTGTTTCCACATTCTTGATTGCCCTGCTGTGTGTGAATCGCATACCAACTAAGTAGTCCTTTAGATCACCTTCCTAATTCAATTCCGCCCCTCCCGCCATGCTGATTGAAAAGCAAATGAAATACTTTTTCTACCACCAATTTCCTTTCTTCATGTACCTGCCTGCACTTATTATTTCTGAAGAACCTTATCAAACAAGCAACAGGTTCCTAAAGTGGTGGTTTGCCCCCCCCAGGTGATACACTGGGCTGGTAATTTATTAAGGGCTGGGCTGTTAGAGGAGGATTGCTCTCAAGTGCTTTCAGCTGAGCACACTGGAGGGGATGCAACGGAGAGCATCCTCCGGTGCCAGCCAGCCCCATGGTGCACCCAAACCAGGCACAGCTCGGAGCAGGAGACAACTGAAGGCACAGGGTCTTCTCTAACTTACCAGGAAGACTTTGACCTTCTTAGATTAGTTGTTTAGCTCTCTTTGCTTGTCACCCTGGGATTCTCCTAACAGCAGCTCTCGTTCAGTGTGTTCTCCCGGCAATGCCGCTCCTGTATAAAGCAGTTTCCGTGCTTCAGGCGTGTGTTCCCTCCTCACCTCACACCGAGCCCTTAGACTTCAAGAGACGAGGACTGAAGCTAAAAGAACAGGGTGCTGTAATTCAACCTGGATCAACTGTGGAGTCATGTCAGTGGCATAAAGGGCTGGAGTAAAAGGATCTGTAGCTCCCTAAAAATTGCAAGGGGAAGCCCAGGTTTTAGGCATCTACTTGAATTTTTGGCGGAGTGAGATTTGACATGTGTCTTCTGGTGCAATCCTGGATCAAAATACATTCTTAAACAGAGGCCTAAATAACTTGCGTTTACAGATAACCTCTTCCCCTCTGTGCCCTTGTACGTGCAAGACGTGATTGAGGCAGCTTCCAAAATTGCAAAAGGGCTTTTGGGACTAAATGCCAAATCACACTGATGTTTTTCCCAGTGAGGACATTGGGGTTTGGCATAAGAGTTCTGTTGAGCTTCCACATCCCAACTCTTGCCGTTTCAAATAAACATGAGCTGATACCAACTGGCACCTGATCATACCGAGACAGAACTCCCTTTTGGAGATAATAGAATCTCCATTTTGGAGATCTTCTGTTTCATCTGCTGCTACCAACCCATGAACCCATAAGATGATTCTTGAGCAGAGCAATTCAGATAGTATAAAAATGGATTTCTTTTTGCCAGCAGTTAGCTAGAAAGCTTTACGTTCCCTATTGAGGTTGCCTAGATAAAATAGATTGCATTGCCTGCGCAATGTTATTGCCTCCCGTCCGAAGCCAGAGTCACCCACACCCTCCCTGAAGTTGAAAATGAAGTTTCCCCACCCTCCTTCTTAGCCTCCAAACTTTGATCACAATCCCAGCAGATGCAAAATATTTGCAGTAAGAGGTGCCAGTGCCCTCAACTCATCGCAGCAGCTCCCAGTCAAAATGTTTGCACGCACACTTCAGAGTATCATTTATCTTGAGGGATGTCAACTCTAAAAATGTTAGCGCGTGTCACTGTCAAAGCAAATGCCAGAAATTAGCTTTCTTTCATCTGAAAGAAGAATAATTAACTTTGCAACTGTTTCCAAAAGTGCTAATTAATGGGTTTCACCAACTTGACTTGTCAGGATACATCTTGATTGGAACAACAGCTTGCTCTTCCCCTTGAGGATTATGGCTCTTCTTTTGGACTCTTTTCCTCATCCGCCAATTTAGCGAGTTGCGGAAAATGGTTGTCATTTATAACACAAAAATAAACATGCAAAAAAGGGAAAGCCCCAGAGACAAGTTAACATTTATTAATTATTTGTGTACTTTTCTCTATTAGCAATAATGTAAAAACAGAGTGTTCCATTTTAACAGAATAATCTTTAAACAAGGTGGGATTTTGTTGGCTGTTTAGCTTCCTGAAAAACCAGGACAAGTCTTCACCCGAGCTGCCTCTGTGCGTGGAGATGGCTTGGACTGGACTGCAGAGCGGATCTCCCTCTCTCACCCTGGAAGTCTCCTTCTGGACCTAAAGCCAACACTGCCTGGAGACCCACTCTCCAATGCTCTGAGCAAACTCCGACTACAGAGAGCACATCCTGAGCATTGAAATTCCCCCAGCTGTTTAGACAATGTATTTTCTTCTCCCAGCTTTCTGCGAGGCGATAAGTTGCCTGACGTTCAATACTGAGCTCCTTCCCTGTTCAGCCCTGTCACTATTTGGATAAGTTCCCTCCTTCCACCAGGATGGGGTCTGCGCTTTGTCTGCCCGCATGGAGGTGCAAAGTAAAACGCCCGAGTTTGCCAGCGGGACTCAGCTATCCCCATCCCACAGCAAGTCAGCGGGAGTCAGGTCACACTGCCTAAATCCCGGAGACCCTCTGAAAACCCAAAAGCTTGGAGGTATCCAACAATACAAGACACTGCGGCCTGGACTACCAGGGAAGGTCATGGTCAGACTTTATATAAAAAGCCTGATGAAGTCTCAAACCCTTATGTGTGTTCCTGAAAATATAAAGTAAATCAGGAAATAAAGTGGAAAATCCAGGAGGTTATTATTAAAAACCCACAGCTCAATTATCGTTCTAATAAACCTTACACCAGAGGTCATTTACATTCATGGTAATTAGGGAGGAAGGTTACGGTTTGAGAATAACTATATCAACTTAAGAAGAGTTTTATTGCAGGAGACTTGTCCCTAACACGGCCACCTAAATGGGTCGTGCCAGGCTGGCAAGCGAACTCAAACTGTGCTCGCCTGGGTGCAGAGAGCTCCTGCAGACACCCACCCCGCAGCAGCTGCTCCCAGTTCTCCCAGGATGGCAGGAGGTCTGGGGCCACCTGAGCCAGTCCCTGCCCCTTCCAGGTGGAGGCAGGAGCGGGATGAGATATAAAGGAGCTGATGGAGCACAAGGAGTTGGTTTGCTTTGGAGAGGAGCTGGAGGAGGGACAGATCTTCAGGAGAGGTACTGTGTTTGGGGTATGCTGTGCTCTGAGAGGCTGAACTTGTACAAGAGCTGTGGTGTCCTGTCTGGTTTCTCTCTGTGATGAGCTGGGTTGTCCTCGTTGCCTGGAAGGAGAAAAAAAGAAGGGTGAGGACATCTGAGTTAGAGCTATGTTCATGTTAGCTGCTTTCTCTCCCAGAGATTTGTGCTAGGGTTTTGTGGACAAAGAAGGAGGTCTCCAGGTTTGGGTGCTCTCTGCGCTGGGAGGTCTGGCTCAGGCAATGATCCCTGCCTTGTGTTTATGCAGGACTTGATGGTGGTGGCGCTTCTCAAATTTCATTGTGAGAATTGGGGGGATATAACCTGGGAGCCACAATGGAATTCAGTAAAGAATGGTGGACCTCTTGCGTGGCTGCTGACCTCTCTATCCTGGTTTTGCTGAGCTGTGCCTTATAGTCAAACTCTATAAAGGGTTAATAAATTACTAACTGTGGTTGCAAGCATATTAGGAAATAAGGGGCAGGTGGTTATATGTGTTTAAAAGCACAATGAGGAGCAGAAGAGGTGGCTACAAGCTGTGTGTTAATGTTTTTGATTTCTGACAACTGATAGATTGATAAGTTTTAAGTGACTTCATATTTTTGAGCTGTTCATAAACTCTCTGTTGTTGTGTCTGTAGCCTGAGCAGAGTTTTGCACTGTGTCCTCATAGCAATGAACCCCAGAAAAATTTCAGTCTGGTATTTTCTTTGGGAGGGGCGGGGGGGCTGGAAGGGGGAGGAGGAGCCAACTTTGACAGAAGAGGACAAACAGTATCACAAGATGGAACTAATGCTCCAAAGTAAATCCATTACAATAGTTAAACTGAGTCTTCCTGGTCACAGACCAGCCTGGAAGAGTTAAACATGAAGCAACTTCACCTTCAGGGATGTCAACGTTATTTACTAGATGTTTCTACTTAATTTGTTGCTATATTTACACTTACAGTAGAAGCTAAAATCCTGTGTCACTACACTTTTAAGTGGAGTCTATTTTTATCTCTGGAGGAAGGGAAGAATTTTGACATTTACTGGAAGGTATGGGGTTGTCATAGCTCTGGAAGAATAAATATTCTGGAGGAATAAATCTCTCACCTACTTAATTTCACTTCTTGAACTTTACCTGTACAGTCCAGTCAAACCACTAGATTAAATTTAGGGCAACAAAAAATGTTTAAGGGCATAAATTTCTATTGGTTTCCTATTTCAAATGGCCCCTTAATCTAAGTAGATGATGTGAGCATATTTGTGCTGGTTTCCCATTCACCTGGTCCTGAACATACAAGAATCTCTACAAAAGTTGGCCAAAACACTAGCAGGAAAAATATTTGTGTAATTAAAATGAGGCAGGAAAAAAATCTGTAGAACTCGGTACTGTCTTCAGATGCACATTAGGGCTATTCTAGGTGTCATGGGAAGCACTGGAGAGGGCAGAGGGCTGGGCTTGAGTTTGGACAGAACTGTTCCTGAGGCCAAAGGAGTCCTTGAAGAAAGCTTGTGATATTTTATTACATGCTTGTAAACATGAGGGGAGTTTTTTCAAGTCCCTGAGGTCTGATGCAAAGAGTAGCACAGAACATGTCAAACCTGGGTTGCACCCAGGCAAACGGTACCTAAAATCACCTCCACTGGCTCTGGCAAAGGATGCTGACAGATGCTTTTTGTCTTCCACTTCAAAAACTCAGTGGAAAGGAGAAATCCTTAAGGTTTAAAAGAAGTAAGGTGGATGAAAAGGGGGTTGTGTTGCACTGCATCATTTCTGGATGCATTTAGCGGGGAAAATGGTGCCTTTCCATGCAAATGTGGATTTGAGCCTTTGGCTGCAAGGCGTGTGCTGGAGCTTCTTGCTGCTGGCGCCTCCAGACAGGGTGGCTGAGCACAAGGGAGGCTGGGGCCCAGAGCGATGAGCAGCTGGGGAAGGAAGGGGTTTCTGCATGGTGAGGGCTGAGACAACAGCTTAAAGACAGTGGGCATATGAGTGAGGGCAAAACTCCCTCTTTGCAGTGCGAGTCCCACTCTGTGTATGCGTACACGTTGGTATAAAGTGATGTGAAAAATCCCATGCCTGCTGCAGATGAAATAGGCTGTATGCTGCAAGTCCTTAAGCTCCGTTTTAATTCTGCTTTCAGGGCCCCCCAAAATGGTTATGGCAGCATCTAGGAAATGCATGAATGCAGTTTGCCTGCAGAGGCTTGGCCTCTCCACCCGGCGCTGGCTGGTGAAGCTCCCTTGTGCTCTCTTCTGCGTCTCCCCAGCAATGCTGTCCCTGCCGGCGTCCTCCCCCAGCTCCAGGAGCAGAGGGACACCAGCCCTGCTGGGTGCAGACTCGCTCCTGGGCTGCTGCCAACAGCCGAGGTGGCGAGCGTGGGCTTTGCCGAGGGACTGGTATGCAGATGATGGCTTTTGTCTCTGTTTACTGGAGTGCATCTTGTAACCAGATTCCTCCCCAGTGCATAGCCCCCTTCCCACCCCCCTACTGACAACCCCTCCGGATTGGGCTCTTTTACTAAAAATTGCTTGGGAATGAAGGGCGGGGGGAGGAACTTTATTAGTGTTATATGTTATTTTCCTTCTCTCCCTTCTCCCCCCTTCTCTTCCTGCATGATGAATTGCCTGGTACGGAGATGGTAGCTCCAGCCCAGGCACTTAGCAATCTCCTCCTGGTCCCTTGCACAGACAGATGGGACGGCCCATGCCTTGACCGTGATTGATTAGCTGGAGAAAGCCTGTTGAGTGGAGTTCCATGAAGATTGATGCTTTCTCCTTCTAACAGCATTTCCAAAAAGTTTCTATTACATTTTGATTATGTTTATAGAATCTCACTGGTCTCCAGGAAGATTCAATCTTCTCTTCCCCCCTCTCCCCTCTGTGCAATGCGTGTAACTTCCCTCCTGTGCATATGCTGTTCATCCATCTCTTACCTTTATTCTTTTAGGTGTGCCCCCAGAGGTCTCTTAGGAGGGCCTCTTTTCCATGTTCCTTCTGTCCCCCCAGCAAAGGTACCTCGTTGCTAGTTGTTGCCCTCTGGCTTGTAGAGGCCGCAGACAAAGCAGGAGTTCCTGGCCACTAGATGCTGCCTGCATGTAGGTGGCCTCTGAAAGCCACAGAGGAGGAGGAGGAAGGAGTATTATCTGTGATAGCTTGGTGGAAAAGTGAGATATGGGACCACCAAGGGTGGTATCTGGATGAAGAACCACTGTTTCCCAGTGCAGGCGGCTGTGACTCCTACCTGCTCACAAACATCTGCTTGGTCCTGCCTGGGTTCACTGTGGCTGGAGGGCTCTGCTCAGCCACTTGCCTGTCCCAACTCGGCTTCCATCAGCTCAGATGCAAGTCCTTAAAGGCTGCAGGACCTTTTGAGCCTGGGGGTTAGTGTGTTTGGCCAGGGAGGGGGCCAGAAAGATGAGCTATTTCAGCATTGCAAGCTGCCCTGTTGCAGCTGGGTAAGGAGATACAGCAGAGCACGTCCCAGGGCTGGCTGTATTTCAGCATCACTGTAGGAAGAGGGGTTTGTTTTACAAGGGAGGCTTGAGACCTGTGCAGTGTGGTCTGGGGTTGCCCATCTAGGAAGGCTAATATATTTTTCAGTAGCTCCATAAAATGTGTAGATATGTGATGATTCATAAGTAATAACTTTGGTATAGTACTGAAAAATGCTCAGTGCTGCACAGAAGGAAAGATAAAGTTGGTCCCTGACATCAGATAAATCAACTTTAAAATGCTGGGCTTCTGCAAAGTGTTAAAAGGAACCTTTTCAGTTGGTTCCTAATTGTAGCAAATAATTACGTTACCTAATCTTATTAAGAAACTGGCTCTCCTGGTCTTTCCTTCTTACTTAATTAAACAGAGAGCTGGGCTCTTTTGTAGAACAAAAGTCACAGGCAGCCACCTTGCTTTCACTGTGGTATCCTCTCTAGGAAGCGGAGCCACTTCCCTGTGTCACCTCAGCAAATGAGCAGGAGTTGCATGTCCTGAACAGTGGGAACAGCCCCATGAAACGGCCCCAGGGTTGCGTACGCCTGTGTGGGCTGAGCACAACGCCTGTGGCACAGCAATGGAAAACTGCTTGTGGCTGCCTGTCTGCTGCTGTCCATGGGGAGGAGGGTGTAATCTGGAGTCTGCTTTTCTCCTTTCTCTCCTTAGTTGAGCGACTGTGGGTCTGTGTCCCAAAACTTGGGATCTGTGTGTGGAGCAAAGAGGAGCATCTACCAAGAGGCATCCATGTGATGCTGTAACCATCTTCACCTAACGGGGACCACCTTCCCCAGCTGGCAGAGCGCAATGCCCCAGGGCAGGTAAATATGTACTGGTTATGCCCTGCATTAACTGGTAACTACAGGCAGGGAATGAAGGCAGTGTGTGCAGGATGAGCCACAGGTGTGTGGTGTGACCTGGGAGATGGCAGTTGCTCACTAAAGACCTGCAAAGGAAGGAGGGGTGCAAGGAACTGGTTCTGCTTAAGGCTTTGCCAGCCTCTGTGGCTGCTGCGAAGGCAGTAATCCCTAGTATGGGTATTTATTCATGTCTTGGTGTGCTTCTCAGTGCTGGCTGAGAACCATGAACTGTTTTACACCTGAGGAAGCTGAGATCAAAGGAGTGATGTACATAGTTACTGAGAAGGAAGTTGAGAGGCAAAAACAGGACCAGAGATGTCACAGAAGAGCCTTCCTCCTCCAAATGCCTTTCCAGAGCCCCACAAGCTATGTGGCACCGTGATGGGCCAGCAAGACCTTCTGGAGATTCTCTCCTTGTTTCGGTAGTGACCCTTTGACAGGACACTGGTACAGCACTCCTGTGTCCAGGCATCACCATCTGTCCACAGTGTTTTAGCTATATGCTTAACTTGTTGACCTCCCATTTAATGTCGTCAGGCTTGTATGTCCCTGGGGGTGCAGTGTGTTAGCAGCAAAGCTGGAGTCAGTCTTGTCAAGGCAATGCAGTGCTTGACTTGCAGCTTAGGTATTTTGCTCCTCAGTGGGGTCAGCTTGCCCCAGCTGAGCTTCGTGCCCTTGAGGTGACCCACTTCCCACAGGCTGGAGCTCTGCAAAGCTGGCTCAGATATTGCCCTGCTACTCAGCAGCATTGACGCGGCCTGCATGGGTCTTGCAGAGGTGATGTGGTATCCCCATGGCTAGCAGGGAGGCCAGAGGGCACACAAAACCTCAGCTAGGCTACCTGCTGTGTGTCCCTGTGTCACTGGGCGTGCACGCACAGCCTGTCTTCCTGCTGATGGGAATTGCTGGTACGTAGTTGTTAGTACAAGCCGTGCAAGGACTTCTGCTTTAATATTTTGTACCCCTTCTCCTTGTGTAAAATCAGGCTGGGCAGGAAGCCCATGATTTGTGTGGGAGAGGCATGTGTACCGGTTCCCCCTCCCTGTGCAGGAGCTGGTGTGGTGCCCTGGGATGCAGCCCTCAAAACCCCTGAGGCCTCTCCCTCCCCATTAGCTCGCCTGCCTGCCCCTGCCATACTAGGCTATTTTTTAAAATATAGACCCCATTTTTTATTTCTGCATTTATTACAAATGCAAATTACAGATGAAAGCATCAACTACACAAACCATTACTCAGAGGAGCATCTTTCCAACTGCTGGACTTGGACTGAACAGCTTGTGGTTAATTTGCTATATAATCACTGCCTGCAACAGGAAAGCAAGTGCTTCAACTGTGCTAATATTATGAAAGGGGAAGTTAACCATAGAGATAAATTCTGAGGAGCTGCAGCTGGGATGAAAGAGGGAAATAAATGTAGCTGGAGTCCAGGCTTCAGGCTTGCAAAAGTGGCTGCTTGGATATTTAAAGGGATAAAAGATAAGAGTTCAGGTTAAACATGTATTTTTGAAGTTGCTTTTAGCTTGAATATATTTCCCCCAGAAGCAGAGAATCCCTGCAGCTCCCATTGACCTGCGACTTGAGCAGCGCCCTGGACTGTAGACAGGCATGCAAATGTAATAAACTGTCTGCGCCGCCCTGATTTCTGGGTGGCTTCCCAGGGCAGCTGCTGCTCGCAGAGGAGCGGCAGGCGCGGGCACCGTGATACAAAGGAGATGACACATGACAATTTCGCTGGCCAAGAA
>VZSZ01007122.1:143038-186729 GCA_013398815.1 Ibidorhyncha struthersii
CCTATAACTCAGGTCTGTGGTCTTGGCCTCTTGCACAAAAGCCAGGGAGACTGTCCCAGGGCTGTTATGAGGAGTGTGCCACTGCTGTGCGGTGCTGTGGAAAGGGATGAGTGCTACCTCCAGAAACAACCTGTAGTGTGCAACAGCTCTGCTTGCCCCTGACAGAAGAGAAGCTGAACTTATCAGGGCAAAGTGCGCCGCTGAAGAAGCCGTACTTCCCTGGGACTGAGAGCTTCGCTGTGTTGTGGCGGTGCTCTGTGCCTCATGAATGTGCCAAATTCACCAGAGCTGGTTTAAGACCCCATGTGTGAGACTGAAATAACTTTTAGACCTTCCCAAGTGCCCAAACCTCTGTACCCTTTCATTCCTGTGCCTCCATGTGTAATAGCAGTATAATGCTCAGGCTGTTTTGCAAAGTGCTCTAGGGATTTAAATATTCCTGTAGGTTATCTCTGGACAAATCTAAAGTCTTGTCTAACTCTTTTCTCTGGAGGGTTATGAGAAGCAAGAGCCGCTAGATTAGCAGAGATAGGAGACTTGTATAGGAGTGGGAGAGTGAATCAGCTCAAGATGGGTGAGCTGGTTCTTATGAAGCAAGAGAGCTCCAGCTCCAGGAACACAACATTTTGTCTAGTCTTGAGATGTAAGCATTTCTCTTCCCAAGCTGCTGGGCAAAAGCATTTTCCTTGCCTCCTGGTTGGTTGCAGTGAGAAGGTGGTAACACCCGGCTCTAACAACTGCAGCCCCAGAAGTTAATCATTGAGCAGGCAGGATGGAGATGCTGGGCCCTGTGTGGGCAGGGAAGTGGGAAGGAGGTGCTGTTTGGGGAGAGGGGGAAGAGAAAGCGAAGGTGTCTGGACAATGGCGGGACTGTTGCGTCAGTGCTGGCCTTGCAGTTTGACTCCCCAGTCAAAATAGATGAGCCATGAGGCTTTATGCCCAGTCAGGTGAGGATGCTAGGAGGGCATATCACAGCAGAAATCATCAAGGCTTAGTCTAGCAAAGACCATCCTGAGATGTGTGTCATGGCACATGGCGTACAGTGATGTTACCTGCTTGGGTTAGGTTATACCAGCTCAGCTTGACACAGCAAAAATTGTAGAGGAAAGGCACTCCCACCTGTGGGTCACAAATGAAGCTCCCTTCCCCCTGATATCACTCCTTCATGCAGAGAACGAGGATGGTGTGCATCTCATGAAGGGGGAATTTCTGGAATGGCTCATTAGCCTGGTACTTAAGAAAGAGCTACAGCTGGAGAGATCGGGGGTGGGATCCACCTGCCTCTGCTTAGACCCCTGCAGTCTGTCCTTCCCTTGCTGTGGCTGTGAAACCACCTGTGTCAGTACCAGCTCACTATGGGCATCGCTGTGCACAACGAAGCTGGTGTGCCACAGGGATGTCCAACTCGCTGTGGTGTGACCGTGGCAAGCAGAGGCAAGAAGGCTAAAGCTGTCTGTTCGGGCAGCTCACCCTGAGGCTGTCCAGCCCTGAGACGGGCACAGGGGCAGTGAGGCTCCGAGGAAGGCGTTTAGGCAGGCTGCTGTGTGCTGCGGGGGCAGGCGGCTGCTCGCTGGTGGAGGAGCCATGCGTGGCTGACTGCTGCGGAGAGCTGCCCAAAGCAGCAACCCAGGGACTTCCCAGCACGGCCATCAGCAAACTGCAGCCTTTGCACGGGCTGATCCCTGAACCTCCTGCTGAGAGGGGAAGGGAAAGACCTTCAGACAAAGTAAAGTGGCTGAGAGAGGCTGCTACCAGTGCCAGACCCTCCTGAGCAGCTGGTGCGACTTCGACACACCAAGGCTGGTAGTCTGCTTGATGTGGTGGTTTCAGTGCTGGGTTGTGCGGTGCAGATCACCAAATGGTTTCAGAGAAACCTCAGTACAGAGCAAAGACGCTCTGGGCCACCCTTGCAGTACCACAGCATGAGGTTATCTGCCTTCTCCAGCACGGAAAGCAAATGCAGAGGCACTCAGAACACATCTCATACTTGGAATATGATCTAGAAGTGTTTTTAAGATTAAAACTCCTTTTACTTCAGCCCTTGTGGAGCTAAAACTCTTCAAAACAGTCTCAGAAAGGCTGCAAACACCGCAAAGACTGAGAAAAGCAGGAGGCTGTGAAGAGAGGGATTGCTTTTTCAGAACTAGTCACTTCTGCAGTCTTGTAATGGGCAACTCCACAATCTGGGTGTGTTGTATATCAAGTTTTTGTGTTGGCTTTAAGTATTTATTTTGTCCTAGCCACTCAGAGCTACTCATTTGCTTTGTCACTAGGCCCTTCGATGAAAGCTGTTGGATACTTTAAGGTAACCTGCCAAACTGTCTTCCAGGAGAAGAAATGAGTTGTGGTTAGGGCATGGCCTCTTTCTGTGGGCAACTCTTTAAGTAGTTGGATGCTAGCGTTAGAAAATTCAATAGTGTTCTAGTGAATAAAAGGGAAAATACAATAAGCCATTAAATAACTTGCTAATGTTTCAAAAGAGAAGGAAAGCCCAGTGTTGACAAGGTTCCTCCATCACCTTCCCACATAGCTAAGGTGAATTCACAATCAAGATCCAGTCCATCATCAAAGGGGATGAGTTAATCGAGTGTCTATATACACACATCCATGTAAGGGTCAATTTCTAAAAGCACTTCAAACTTCCTGGCATGTTTTTGCATGTAAAAATTGCTTTTACTGGTGTAGACAAAAGGCAATATTTGTTCAGGCTATGAACTGCTGAAGCAAAAATTGTGGCTATAAATTGAGAAGCTGCTTTTGGTCCCTTTGTCCAAAGACTAAATGCTTCAGAGTAAAATCACAGTAAGTGATTTAGAGAATAATCAATAACATTAAAATAAACTGGCAAAGAAAAGACCTTGTATCTATAATGTGTTTTCTTGATATTATTAAATAATACATCACAAGCAAACTCCTGAGTGATGAATTTGGCAGCTGTTTGCAAAAGGTGATAAACCCAGGGACTATCCTTCCTCTGCTCTCCTCCTGAGGAGGTGGGTAGCACCCCTGTGGAATAAGTCTCCTTCTTGGAAAATGGTGATCGGGTAGACCCTAAAGGTGTTTTGATGCCAAAGGCACATCTTTCAGATGTGACTGAGCCTTGGGGTCATGCTGGTCTGCAGGTAGCCACGCTCCGATCTTGAATTGGGGAGACAAAGGTTTTCTTACCTGGTCTCAAATGGGGGATGTTTGGTGCCTCCTCATCAGCCCTGCTCGGGGAAGGCTCAGCTGGCAAAAAGCTGTGCCTGAGAAAGAGGAGGCTGGAGCAGTGGTCCTGGGCCTGGGATGACCAGTGTGGCAGGGCTCTGAGCCTGCCCTGCTGCTGGGGGAGCAGGATGGGGTGCTCGCTGGCAGGCGGCAGCACGCTCAGCTTGTGCCAGTGCTCTGCATACCCTGGCAAAGAGCTTGGGCTTTTGGCACTATGGTGACCAGCGGTGGGCTGGGACCTCTGTCTCCCTGAGCACGCAGGCTCAGCTGGCGTCCTCTGCCCCCGGTTGGAGCAGAGAAATAGGAGTTTTTAAAAATGATCACTCCAAGTTGTCTCCCAAAAAGCTGGTTGAGGCAGTCCTCCCCCAAGTCAGTCTGCCAGGGACAGCCTGCCGGCGAGGGCAGAGGGAAGGGCATTTGTGTAGTTATTCACTTTTATCTAGTTACACTTCAACTCTCAAAAAAAAAAAAAAAGCCTTTGAACATAAAATTCAGCAGTGACTTACAATTTTGTGGCTTTGTTTTAAAATAAAGGCAATTTTTTCTAGCCTAGAGATGTAACTGATCTTTTACCTTTGCTTGGGTTTTTTGTTAAAAGAAAGATAAAGCATGCTGTCCATTGATCTGTCTTCCCCCTGAATTTCACTGTTAGTGAGGAGCGCAGGATTAACTGTTGGAGAGCAACGCTTCCTATCCCGGCTTTTTCCAGGCACCACACTGCTCTCGCAAAGAAATTCATGTGAGATTTCAGCTGGACCTGGCAGTTCTGGCATCCCTTTAACCTCCAGTAACTACATTGAAAGTGCCAGCTGTGTCCCCAGACACTGTGTTGAGGGGATGGCGTGTGGGACGCTGCCTTGCTACAAGGACCAAGCTAAAGCTGGTTGAGCTCATCCCAGCTCCTTAACCACAGTGGCAAGCTAGGAGGCTTCCAAATGCAATTAGACAAATGCATGGGAGAAAAATCCAGCCATGTCCATTAAACAAAATGATCCTTTCTGGCTCAGGGAGGAGTCCCTGAGCTACAGAGCTGGAATCTGGAACGACTAATTTTATATTCTAACTTTATATTCTTCTCTAAGCAATTTCTGTTTGCCACTGTTGGGAATGGGGTACTGGTGAAATGGTAATTGGTTTAAATTGTTTTCATGTCCTCTTACAGCAGACTCTTCAACAGTGGTGTTTGGAAGCAATAAGTAAAAGGTGAAAGGATCTGTAAATTATCATAAGCAGCATCCAGCCTTACTCTGATAGACCCAAAGAAATATTTTCATTCCAGTTTTGAGTGAGCTGCATTAACAGAGCGCAGTTTGGTTTTGGTAGATGCTGGTGTGGCTGAAATCTGGCTGCCAAGCTTTCTCAGCCTTAATTGTGAGGGGTCTCTGCGATTCAGCCTCCCTTTCCAGCACACCTGGAGAGGAGTCGGCAAAGTAGAGGTGCTGGCAGAGGCGAGATGAAAGCTTTGCTGTTTTTAAGGAAAGTAAAAACGCAAATAAGGAGGGGAAGCTACACACCACACTTCCCTTTGCTTAACAGAGGAAAGTACGTCACTGTGTCCTGATGGGCTGTCAGGGTCCAGCCGCTGCTGTTCTATTGAGAAATTATTGTATCTGCCCTTAAGACCAGATTGATTTGAAATAATCACCAAATGATGCATGGTATCATCAATATCTGAATAATGATTGACCACTAGCCCACCCATTCCTGTCCTGATCGGACAGCTGAGATAAAATACTCTGGATATAGAGGCAGCAACAAAAGCCCAAATCCCACTTCAGCTTCTGCACGTGAGGGGAGTGACCACAGTACCATCTTTTTATGCTTAGAAACTCTAGTGATGTCACTGGACCCCTAAATCTTAAGACTCTGGTTTACTGTTCACTTCAGCAGCTTTTTGCTACTGCCTTTCAGTTTTCAATTTCTTGCTCTTTCACAGTAGAATCTTACACTGAAACTACACTCTGTTGTAATGACAAATTCAAGTGATGAGTAAAGAATTACTAACTTGCTCCAGGCATCCTTCTGCAGAAGGACACTGTCACCAAAAGCTTCATGTAGAACAAAACATCATTAAAACAGCTAAGGATGCTTTTTGAAGTGGGTTGGCTGGAGCCATTTCTCATGCAAGAGTAGAGGATATAGTTTAGCTGGGTGTGACCTTTAGTAAAATAAAAAGGGTGTCTGAACGCTCTTGAAGGAGACCATAGGCTAAGTGTGCCGGTGCTACAGGATTTGGTCTGTCTGAGCTCTCCCTTAGAGGAGCACAGTGAGGATGGGAGGGAGCACCGTTTAGAGAATGGGGTTGGATCCTTCTTATCCAGTGACACAGTCACAGCTCTGTTCTGCAAAACAAAAGCACTGCATGCACTTCTCTTGTATGCAGACTGGTAGCAGAGGTTAGCTGGTGGCTGCAGAGGGCGCAAAGCTGGCTGGTGCGTACATCGCAGTCTGAGCAGGCTGCACGCCCAGAGACGGGGCACCAGTCAGATCTTGCATGTCAAATAGACCTAATTCCTCCTCCTCAAGGTACTCGTGGAACAGAGGCTGAAGTGCTTCTCAGTGTGGTTACTCCCAACCCCTGCATTGTACGGGCCCATGTTTTGCACTGGGGGCCTGGTGTTCAGCCCTGAAATAAATCCATAGGTAGAGAGACATCGGAGACTCTGGGAAGTGGATAAATTTCATTGGTGTCAAGGTTTATATCGCTCCCAGAACTGACACCTGGTGGCTGTAGGTTCAGGACTTGCTAACAAGAGGACTGTGGTCTCCTGTGCTGGGACCATCCTGAAAGCTGCTTCATACGTGGTCACCTTGGTTCTCTAATAATTCATAGAGAAAGATGGTTAAGTGGCAGCAGCAGCTGGTGAGGGAGCAGATGGTGCCACCTGCACCATCAGATGTTTTATCACATTCTCTGTTTTATCCCACGAAGAGTGGCTGGGAAGTAGAGGAGAGCGTGGGAGATGGTGTAGGTTGTGAAGGTGTGAAAAATCGCAGGTAGTCGCATTGCTTCCCTGCCAGGCTGCTGTTTCGCTCAGCGCTGGGTTAAGAAAGTACTTGTGCTTATGAGGTCTGTGCCCGCCTGTGCTTGAGACCCCAATGCTGCGTTTGGGAAGCACAAGGCTACAGAGCAGCCTGGCTGTGCCTGCTTGTGGGCAGGGATCGGAGGAATACCAGTACACCTCCAGGCAGGTTCAGCTGAGCTGTCTGCATCCCAAGCAAAGCCCCGGATGGACCAGCCCGGACACCACTTCCTAATCATATTCCCAAAGATGGTTTAGAGACCTGTGATCAAATTTGTTAAAGGGCCCAATATCACTGGGTGAGGGTTCTGAACCCCCTGAGTGGCTCCTGATTTTTCTGGGCTAGTCTTTGAGGCTTTTGAAAACTCCTTGTGAGCTACACAAGGGATAGGTCTTGGGTCCAGCGGAGGAAGAGGGTTTATACTCTCACCATGTGGACTACACAAGCCCAAAGAGCTATCTAAGTCCAAACAGGCAGTTTTTTAATGTCCACCCTGAAGGACCTGTACAAGAGTCCATCTGCAACAACACGGATTTGAATGAATATTAAAACGTAATATCCCTGAACTGATGTGCTGAAGTGAGCAGAGCTGGCGGGGGTGGGGGCAGCGATTTGCAGGATGCACACAGAAGGTGAGCCAGTCGTGATATTTCATACAGCAAAAAATTAGGGAGCAGTAAGTGCAGCAGCCGGGTGTGCTGCTGGAGACAGGCTACCTGCGGCAACTTCCTTCCTGCAGCTTTATTTCAGCTCCCGCTCCTAATCTTGATCATCTTCCTCGGCAGTTCTGTCCATCCATTCTCCTGTTGTCCTGGCAATCGGCAATAACATTCAGATGTTAACAGAGCAGACGCTGCGGCGGACCGGTAGCTACATGGCAGTTGTTTGTGTAGCAGTCAGCAAAGCCATTCACCGCTCCGGGTTAATATTTCAATGGGGCGGATGGACAGGAGGGTGGGATGGCAGGAGAGGTTGGCAGTTGTCAAGCACTAAGCCCAGGAGGAAGAGGAACGTGTGTGATGACAAAGGAGGAGGAAGCCCATTGTGTCTGAAACGAGATGGAAGATGCCACCCGACGAAGCTGGCTAACTGGTGATTAATTAGAGGCACGCTTTGAATTCCGCGTCTAGTTTAGCATTAACAGCATTTCCGTGTCGTGCGGTGAGTCGTCTTGCTTGGTGGTTTCATTGTCTGGGCTTATGTGGAGCATAAGGGAGGGGTTTTCTCACAAAACTTTTGCAATTGAGTAAACGTGCAAATCTCAGCTTCCACTTGAGGTGAAAAATAAGGGGAAAAAAATCCCCAAAAGTGGAACAAGTTCAGCAGTGGAACTCACGAACAGAAGAGAAATAGAAAATAAGCTTGGAGTGGTTTTGAGGGGTAGGGAGGAGGAGTGTGGTGTTGAATACTCTGCTAGTTTTATTGTGTCAGTTTGGGCTTTCTGAGCCCAGCCCAGGCCCTGCCAGTGTCTGTAAGGTGTGTGGGTTGTATTCCAGGCATGTCCGCGGGTCTGTGGCTCTGTATTAGTGTTTATAGGAAGTCAATGAGATGGAACTCAATAGAGAAAAGGAAGACTTAAGAGTCACTGGAAGACAAATGTGAAGGCCTGGCACTCAATAACTTTACGGAATCATATCTTCTGTTGCTGTATGTTTCTGGGTAGCAGGAATACAAGAAAGGAGAACAGGTCTGTATGTTTCAATAGCCTGTTCACCTTCCACTTCAGAGAGAGGGGATGTTTTATTTCTCTTTATAAAAAGGTATGCAGCACCATGAATTGGGGGGAAGGTGTCAATGGAGATGACGACTGGACTGCTGAAGGTGGTGGAAGGAAAGTGGGACCCCACAAACAAATTGTGAGAGCTGTGGAGAGCACAAGCATGTGTGTGCAGGCACATCTCCAGCTGGGATGCTGTAGCAGCATCTAAAGAGTTGGTCCAGGCTGACCCGCAACGTGCATCCATAGTCCATGGAGCAAAGGTATTTTGTCTGAATAGTTAGGGCATCCCCATGAGCGTGTGCCCTTGGCAGGGACAGATCAGGCACAGGCTGGGCAGGTCCTGCAGGCAGGGGACAGTGCAGGCTGAGCTTCTGACTGAATCTGTGAAACTCACCCCATTTCTCCTGTCTTACGAAAGGGGTTGTAAGATGGAGCTGCTTACGGTAACAGGTATTGCATTCAGTAGCCAAAGACTTTGTCACACTGGGGATGGACAGGGCCTGTTCAGTCAGCTGCAAAGTTGTGCAAAATTTGGGTAGCTTCATGTTTTTTAAATAGGAAAATACTTTTCAGGTGGCTTCAGTTGTCAAAATAAGCTAGAATAATAAGTGTGAGTGAAACAAAAGTGCAAAGGAAAAAGCTCAGAGACAGCTATCCAATCTGGGATGGATTTTTGGAGGTGGCAGGAGAGCTTGAACACAGTTGTTCTGAATTTTCAAAGAATTTTACTGAAATATGTCTCCAGCTAAATGTGCGGAAATGTGAAATGGCAATACTAAAAAGTTTCTTCATTAACTGATAAACACAATGGAAGGCACTACATTAGTATTAACTTATATGGCTAATTAACTGAAAACATTAATTTATACTAAATTATACTAATGCATAGTCTTGTTCTAATCCCCAGAAGTTCTGCTTCCTGAACAGTACATTTTTGTATACTGTCACTTTGTGGATTAAGCAAACACTTTTGAACAAAGTACCAAGTCTCTTGGATCTGAACAGATGCAAGACAGAACTGACGATGGACAGGGTTACAATACTTAAACTATATTCCCTTCCCATTTTCACTAAATGGCCTTTGTAACACAGGGGTTTAACACCACTGTTATGTTTGAAATACGTCTAGGAGAGGTTCAGGTAAAATAGAACTAGATTAACCCCCCAGGTCAGATATTGAATTTATGAGCATGTGTGAGCATTCAGGTCCAGGGTCCTCATCCTGCTCTGTCCTGCACACAAAGCAGTTCCCATCCTGTAGCCCCTCACCTGCCCGAGTGTGCGAGTGCCTCTGCTCTGTTTGCACTCATGTAACAAGCGGCTGTTTCTTAAAGGTGGATGTTTTCAGACTGCCAAGTGTCATTTGTTACAGCATGAAGATGGATGTGCGCTCTGCAGTGCTTCCTCCTCGCTTGCTCAGGACAGCAGACGGGGGAGGTGACAGGCTAGCCCAGGTAGATTCCCAGGAGGTGTCAGCAAAGGTGGTTTGGGGACATCTGGATTTCATGGCCGTGTGGGGAGGACAACAGAGCACATGGCTTACATCCTGAGGATCAGGGCTGTCCCATGCTGATGGATGAGGGGAGGATGGATGTCCTCTGAATACAGCAGCCTATTCCAATGGAGGATGCATGAGTGCTCCTGCCTCTTGTAGAGGCTTTGAAGAACAAGAGCTTTGTGCTTGGGAAACCCAGATTGCAGCAACGAGTGAGTGCTCGCCCAACAGCTTCCTCCCACATAGGCAGTGGCAGTTTGCCATTAAATTCCCAGAGCAAGAAACTCTCGGCTGATTTCCCACCTGCCGCAGGAAACACAAGCTGCATTGCTCCCGGCTGCAGCCCAGCTCTCGCCCAGCTCCGGAGCCCCGCTCTCCCCTGGCTCGCAGGCACTTGTGGACATGCACTCAGAACAGGATCAGTCCCACAGGGAGAGGGGTTTTGCTTAATTCTGCCTTTTATACAAAAACTGGCTACGGTCACAGGGCAAGCTTGAATATGGTCAAATTCAGACTGTTGTGACTAAAGTCCCAGGATACGGGGACTGGTCCCACAATCACACGGAGGCTGTAACGCCAGCCCAAAGCTCTTGCTACAAGCCCTAAATCTACACCTCAATGGTCCAAAGGGATTCTCGCTGCGCACACCCCCACTGCTAGGTGCTGAGCTGGCACTAACTACAATTTTGCTAATTGCTCTGAACTCCACTGCCATGCTGCTTTCCATAGGCGATGTTTGGCCATGGCTTTTGCTGAAGAGGGGGACTGTTCTTGGAAGCTTGATAAGATCTGCAGGGAGACACCTGCCAATCTTCATACACAACATCTTTAATTTATTGGCAGCATTTAGAAAAATTGGCTTCTATGCAGCATCAGTTGGACTTCATTAAAATAATAAGAGATCTAAGTTAGTAAAAACAAACCTGGCCAGTTGGCAACCTCAGACTTTTGTCAGGACTGATCTATGCTGGAAGATATAGATTTAGTCCATCTCCAGTAATAAAGTCCCATGATCCTATGGTTAAAATGTCTTTTTCCCTGCTAGCTGATGCAATTCATTAATTATATGACATTTCCACAATGATTTCTCCAGAAGGCCCTGGATGCCAAGGTTTACATTACATTTTCAATTACAAAGATATCCATATGGTGACTCTGCAGTATGTACAACTGCTTAACATGCATCCAAGCCCTACCGCGATGTGATGTGCTGGCAAATCCATTTCTGGATATGGGGTTCCCACACTGGCTGTGTCCTGGGGGTGGGGATGGCAATTAGGTGTCCCCTGCAGGAAAAGCGCTGGGAGCTGAAGCATAAGTCCTTGTGTCTTTTTGGGCCACCAGGCTCTTTTTTAATAGCCTCTTGAGCTGTGAGGATGAGTTTAAATCGGTATTACAGCCCATCAATGGTCTGAGAAAGCAGCAGTATTATGGGTAGGATTTGAGAGTAAGACAAAAGGGCTCAGCCCAGGCATGGTTTTCCCAGGCAGGCTCCAAGGATCTAGTGAAGGATCAGAGCCCACCTCCCGCTCCCTGCTGGGACTTGCACGTTCACATTGTGACACTTCTTTTTCCCCAACACCCCTGTAGCACCCAGACACCCAAATGAGGGGCAAAGCTGCAGGGCGATGTGCTGCAATGGGCGCAGTTTTGGCAGAAGAGTGGGATCCTGTGTTGCATGATGCCATGTCGGTGTTTCTTCACATCGGGGCTGGTCCTACCAGCACAAGATCAATTGCTGCTGTAGAAGATGCTTAATTAACCACTAGTGTGAAGGGTACAAGTTGTGATTCAAGTACTACTTGGTCTGAGGAAATGTATTGATTTGGACAGACCCCTTGGAGAAAACCTCATTTATAGTTCGCAGGTGGTTTGCAGCAGTTTGCTACGCAATCAGCACTGTATGAACCATCCTTGGGGCTCCCCAGCGGCTCCTGCCTGCCCCACGCTTTGCGATAATAAAGCAGACCCTGAAAGGAAAGCACAGATTTTCCTTCGACAGCACTGGTGGGTGGATGTGTGCCTGGAAGCTGATTCCTAGCGCTGTTAAGCAGAAGCTGCAGGGTTTTTTTTTTTCCAGCTCTGAAAAGAGGATGTGTCTGCCGCTTGTCCCCTTGGTTACCCAAGGTGCAGGACCTCCCTGGCCCTCCTGCTGCGCAGGCTGCAGCGATGCTCCCTGTCACGCCGGGAGTCAGGAGTCAACGCTGTTTGCACAGTTGCACTCCGATTAGCTCTGCAATGCCTGTAACCTTAGAGCAGTAAACCAGTGGCATATATATAGTTGAACAATTATATGTATTGTGACTAAATTTCCCCCTGAAGATCTCATTCACGATGTTAGAGTGAAAGGATCATAAAATGAATTAATAGCTGATTCACTGTATAATTTCCTAGTTCAATATACTTTAGTGTACCAGCTAAATGAGCCATACACAGCATTCAGCTCGGCCAGTTAACAGCTTTATCATTGAGATCTCAGGCTTAGAAATAAAAGCAATTCTTCTGAAGTAATTGCGTCTAATTAAAAGAAACATTTAAAAAGTGTAACCAAAAGGAATTCATTTCAAATGGAAAATTAATGCTGAAAAATAGCCCTGAGCTCTCTTGTCTTTGCTAATAGCTAAGCATTCTCAGAATAATTAAACTGTTTTGAAATGTTGATACCTTCCCCTGCTAGAAATGATAGCCGTGGTCCAACACATTAGCAAATCCTCAGTATGGCCCTGGTTGGCGATAGGTGTGGGGGCTTTGGGTGGGCAGGGGAGATGGGCGTTTTATGCTTGCATTGAAGCGACTTCTTTTGAAGAGGTGGGACTGCCCAGCCAGAGGAGCTGAACTCAGCACAGCAGTGGGCTGGGAGGCACTGCCAGATGCTGGGACTCCCCGTAGAAGCAGAGGAATTAGGTGAAAATAGCGCTCCTTTAAAAGCATATGGACTTTGTTATGCTATTTGCTCATCTCTGCAGCACCTCAGTTAGCTGAAGTGTCAGGGTGCATTTCCAGGTGAAGTCGGTTCACTGCTTTTCTGTTACTTTTTTTTATGAGCAAAAAGTGCAGCACTTTAACCTGCACCCCAAAAAGGCCCCACAGTATATATCTGGTTTTACAGAGTTCGTGGCTGGGGTTTGTGCTGCGGGTGTGTGCCAGCCTGGTTCCTCAGGATCTGAATCCCTTCAGGCTCCTCAGGATTCTTTAATTCCTGAATGTTTCTTCTGCTTATCCATCACTTGCTCTCTCCCTTTACTCGTGCTCATTTTGGCTGGGTGCGTAGTGAAAATCCCCCTTACACACTGCCCTGCTTCCCTCAAAGCAGGCATGCCTGCAGCTGCCTCCTCCCCTCCCTCCATCCAAGGATTTGCTTGTGGGTGTTGGAGCAAATTAACTGCATCCTGTGACACAGCGAGGATGAGCACAGATCCCACACTTTGAGCAGGACCTCTGTTTTTACCCCCTGTGCTGAGCGAGGTATGCTTCTCTTATTAATAGTCAGTATCTGGCTGCACGGGGTCACCCAAAAGGGGTGGCGGCTGTCGGGGTGGCAGGGATGTCTGGGACCTAAAATAGTTGTTGTAGTGCTTCATTTGCATGAACCGAATGGCTGGGTGCCACCGACATAAGGGACCCACTATAGCTGGTGCTGCCAAAATAGAGGTCACACACAGTGGGTGAGGAGGTGCCAACAGAGCTATAGGGCACCGGGAGCTCTACAGCGCCGGGTGCGCTAAAGCTGCTGCTGGGTGGTTTTGTGAGGAAATGCAGGTGGCCCGGATTTGGGTCTTTTTTCCTTGAAAAGTGGCTGTGAAGGCAGGAAAAAAAGTTTTGAAAATGTCTGTATTTGGTTTCAGCATCTCTGCAATTACGCATTTGATTCTCGTATTGAAGCAACTTCTCACTGGGAAGCAAACACTGACAAAGTTGATTCCTTTTAAGTGTTAAAAAGGCCAAACCCAAATACTTCTGACCCAAGTGACTTTTTTTTTTTTTTTTCTGGATGACCAGGACACAAGTGCTTTTGAGAATTCAACTTTATACTAGTTGAGGGAGAGAATTTGTTCTCTTAAAATCCTTGTGGGATGAGAATGTAGTTTCTCATGCTGCTGCAAGTGGGAAGCTCAGGGAATCTTTGGGGGCTGTTGCTTATTACTGCCAGTACCTACTGAATTTGCTTTTATTATGTTATTTAGTAATTATGACAGAACTGAGAATATTCCACTCAAGACTTTCTGTAAAACTTTCCCAGCAAATTCTGTGAATGTACAATGTGGTATGTAAATATACATTTATAGCATTGTACCTACAAAATAACCTGTGTCTGCTGGCTTGTTTCCCTTTCCGCAACATTGTACTGTTTCATGTGTTTCCTTGGTGGTGGTCTTGAAATTGTAGTAAATCAAAGTTTTCTCCCTCTTATTTTGGAGGCAGGGCAGCAGCTTAAGACAGGATTCTGTCTTGTGTATTGTAGCGTGTTTTTCTTTTACAAATAATACCGAAAACATCACAACTTCTAAGGCAATAGGTGAAACTGGTCCCTGGTCTTGGCAGCAGGTCAGTGAACACCCTGCCCTGGCCAGCTCCCGCAAAATTCTGCCTTTATTTTCTGGATGATCCAGAACTTTCTTTTTTTTTTTTTCTTTAATTCCTGAATGTTTCTAATTGAGCTAACATTATTAGAAGATTTAAAAAAAAACCCTTTCCCAAATTCCCTTTGCATTTCAGTAGCTCTTTAATATGCAAGGCAGCAAGAGATGAACTGGGTCTAATTACGAGTCCCTGGAGTAGCCAGTCAGAAAATGAATTGATGCCTTTTTCCTTATGAACAATGCATGTACCACAAATTAGAGGCGCCATCACCAGAGATTTAATTACAAAATATCATTACTTTCACACATCATTTCAGATTTGGCCTGATCAAATCAAAGTTGGGGGAGAGAGGGAAGGGGGGAGGCGGGCGAAGGGAAAAACTGCACCACTAGCAGGGTCATTCGTTCAGGGGTACTTGAATGCAGGAGGGAATTGGTGTTATTGAAGCTTCCCAAAAGGCAATTCTGCAGAGAAGCGGCAGCCGGGAGGAAATTCATTTCCTTTTCCAAGGGAGGCTCTAGGCAGTTCGGCTGTCTGGGGGAAAACACGGCATGAACGCGGTGGCCAGGGCTGGGTGGGCTTTGCTGGGAGATGCTGCCTAAAGAGCATGGGCATGTCCAGCTCCAATGGCAAGTGTGGCCCTGCCTGGGAAGAGGGGGATTTTTTTGTCAGGTAAGAAAAATGTGATGAAAAGAGCATTTAGTTTGCCATCACTTGGCTTTAGCTGGGCTTCCTCTGCCTCCGGCAGCAAGAGCTGCGTGTGGAAGAATAAGGGACTCATCCCGAGATGTATTCAGGCATATACAGTGTACGTCACCCTGTTTCATTCCTGACAACCCCCCCAAAAAACACAGACACTGAAGCTAGCTATTTATGCCAAAGTGCATGATGAATTTTGTCAAGAGGAACGACTGCCAAGGGAGGCCTGGAAACTCATTTGCTGCAGAGTTCAGCTGTTTGCTATTGCTGTTTAAAGGTCATGGTGGTTACCAGAAAAAGGGTCTGGCATGTGTTGGGAGGAGGGTTTGGCTTCCTTTGCTCCCCTGATCTCTGTTCACCCCTGAAGAATACAGAAGTGAGCAGCTCACCATCTTAGTTCTAGTAAGGTGGCTCCATCCCTGTGGTTGAGCATCTTTATAGCTTGTGGTGCAACTTGGATCAAGCGCAGTCAAAAGTGCACAATGGTCCCTGTTCTGTAAGTTAAACCTTGAAAGCCACCTTCAAGCTGAGCATCCCACGTGAGAGGTCCTCCCTTTTGGTCCGTGCCCACTGTAAAGGAGCAGCACAGTTTGCAGCCTGGAGCGTGACTCTTGGCTACAGAAGGGTTTCTGGGCTGAATGGTCCTGTGCCAAAATGGAAAATCTGGTGAATACTCAGAAGTTGAACGGTTCCAGTGTTGTGTACTCACCATAGCAGGGATGGAAATGTTAGAAGTATCTCAGTAAAATAAAAAGTAATAGCCCTGTAGTGTATAACATGTCTCTGAGTGACGACTGTCATAGCGGACCAATGCTACAGCACCAGAAATCCTCTTTTTCTACCCTGAGGAAAAAAGTCGGGCTATTTTCCTTGCAGAGCAACACCTGTCTGGCACTGATTTAAAGGGCTGGCTGTTGAATAGGGTCATTCGTGCTGAGCTGATGCCATAAAGCCAGTCAGCAGCAAATGCGGGTGCTCGGGATGGGAGGGCAGGACGGCTGCTCAGCCCTGGGATGATTTACAGCCCCTGCATCCAGCCTAGGCCATGGGCTGTGATTATTTCTCAGCTGGACGCACAAGCCAATCGCTTCAAGAAGCTAAAACGCTCCTCAAAATTTATGAGGAAAATGACGGCTTGTTGAATACATGATGTAGCGAGATGTAGTTTTACATTAACTTAAGAGGCATTTATGGGGCAATATTCATCTTCTGTATTATGGCAAGTATAATGTGAGAGGATGCTATGTCATGGGGATATGAGACCTGACAGATATGGTGTACGTAGAAAGAGACCATGATGAAACAGAAAAAGGCAGGAAAAGCCAGAGCCGCAGGCTGAATGGGGATGAGGCAGGAGAACAGGCTACTGCGAGAATGGGAGATGCCACTCATGTCCTCCACTGTGGAAGCTGAAGTGGCTCCATTGCTTCCATGGAGCCACGTGGATACCCACCAGCTGAGGAGGTGATCCAGGGATTACAGCCCTGAAGATCCACTCAAGGTCAAGCCCCACTCACCACCCGCTCTTGTAAGAGCTGCTCAGCTTTGCTTGGTGGTTCAGTGGACGAGTGATCCAGGGCATGTAACGCGCCTGCTCATTCTAGCAGATCACTGTACGGGTGGCAACGAGGGCTTGGACTACTGCAGCTGAGCTGTGAATATATGGGCATGTTACGTACAAAGAGATAAATGATTACTTCTGATAATATTCTACCTAATGATTGGACTTTGCCATGTAAGTACCTCGGCTGAAAAAGACTATGGAGTGTTACAGAGGAAGTAACAGACTCCCTTGGGAAGGTGGCAGAAAGGCAGGTATGTTGCTGTTAGCTAAATATAGCTGGGTACTCGCAGGGCTCGCTCCAGCTGCCAAACCGGGCGGCTGCTCTTCTCTCCTGTCTGTCGCACATCTGACTCCTCTCAACGTGCAGCACTGGCCAAGCTCTCGGGCTGCTCCACCATACGCCTCCCTGGTTTAGCCTGGCGAAACTGTAGCTGAAAGTAATTCCTAAGCATTTTTTTCCCCCTGCATTTAGCTGCAGGCAAAATTTTGCACTAGAAACCGTTCGACTTGGATAGCTGTTTGATTCCCATTACCAATTGGAGCTGTGAATTAAAGCAGAGGTCTTGGTGCAAGCCCTGACCCTGTGGTGTCCTACACCAGGCACCCGGGGGGCCTTTGGGCTGCCTCCTTGTCCCCTCCTACCGCATATAAGCACAGGCAGCTGTGAGGCACGCGAGCCATTGGTGTGACCAAATACTACAGTAAGAGATGCAGGGAAAGGCACTTTTCCCTGACACCAGGGGTGCACGGCTGTACACGCCTGCTCCTGCCCTCCCAGTCGTGTTTGGGTTAGTGCTGGGCTCGGGACCCCTCGCAGAGCTGGATGCGGGTGCTGCGGAGCAGGGCAGCCAGCTGATGGGCTCACCTGCAGTACAACCATCCTGTAAATCGCAATTGCAGTGGGGTCTTGATCTCCATAGATATTCTTCCCTCGGCATTCTGTGTAGGGAAGGGGGTTAAATCGAGGGTGGGTTTTTTTTTCCTTTTGGTATCATGAAAACACCAAGCAGAGCTGTGAGCCCTGCCTTAAGGAAATAACGATTGACTTTGGAGCAGAAGCCAATCATCAAGAGACCAAAGAGCTTGTTGTGCAAAGCCAAGCGTGTCTCTGCATCTCTGATTCAGGTCTTTCCTCTGAGAGCTGCAGTGCTTCCCCTCCCCTGCGTTGCACCTTTCTGTTCCTTAGGAGAAAGGGATGTTACTCCCTTATAGCCATTTTCTCACCTCATTAGATAAAATGGGTCAAAACTTCTAGACTTTGACTCAGCCTGGGGTGAATAGCTGGATGGATGGCAGGACCCACCTTAATCTGCTAACATCCCTGCTCCCCAACCTCTGCCTTTTTGAAGGTTTTAATCAAACTTTAGTAAGGCTTGTAGCTCTGACAGTGATGTTATCAGCAAAAATAAAACCAAAAGGTTGAATGGCGGCTGCGTTGTCCTTCCTTGATATCAGGTGGGACCAGAGCACCGATAACCAAGAGCGACACAGGGTTATTTGGGGAAGGCTGAAAGGTTTGCGGGAGCTGTAGCAGCCAGACAGAGGGAGATGGGCTGAGGCTGGAGGAGATGCCTAGAGAGGTGTCTGGGTGTGGAGGAAAGGTTGCGGAAGCCATGCTGAAGAGGCAGGAGAGCAGAATGATCTATAACACCCATTACATTGGAGAGAAATTAAAAGGATTGATTGATATCAATTATCAGGTACAATTTGTTGCTGTGCAATTGACACGTTAATCACCACCCTGCTGCATTTCAGCATGGCAAGATTTTTGACCAATTTGAAAGGTTTACAGCAACAATATGATGCTGATTTATCTCTCCTTAATAAAAAAGTGATCAACTGAAACCTGCATCCATCATTCTGTTTATCACTCATGGTGATTTATTAACTAATTATACTTACAGTGGGTCTTTTTCTATAAGTATGGATAACAGAGTGATGCAGTGTCAGTGCAAGTCATAAATAATGCCACAGTACAGTATGTTTAATACTTCCTCCTAGGACCAGCCCATAACAAGATGCCTTGATTAAGGTAAGCAGATGGCTTCGTTTGTCAGGAACAGTCCTGAAATTGCACATTGAGGGAACAAGTCCATTTCTCATGTTTCCAGCGCTGGACATTGCACAAACGTCTCAACCATGTAATTCAGATCAGGTGAAATGCTCCCAGCTTGGCCACTTTTCACAGGCATTTGCAAAACCTCACCAGACCTCACTGTGCCCTGAGACTGAAGAGCAGCACGGTGTTTCAGAATCAAGGTCTACAGCGCAAGAAGCAGCCACAAACACAAGAAAAAGGGACTTGGCTGTGGATTTTAAAACAGGGTTGGGGAGCTGACAAAAATCAGAACTTCTCCAGCCATCATAAAAGGAAAAAAGGATTTTTGTTGTTAAGTGACAAGTTATCAAGCCCCTAAATCAGTTTCATCCATCAAAAATGCCTTTTACAACACTTGTAGGTTACAGTAATTGGCTAATACAGGCTCCTAGGATTTCTGTCTTGACAAAGAGATGTGGTCAGTTCCCTCGCCTCGCGCAGGAGGATGATGATGTGACTCTATTAAACAATTATACCTGGTAATCATGTAATCTCAAGGAGAAAGCAGCTTCTCAAATGACACAGCGGACAGCTTTGTGTTGTCTTTCCAGACTGTGCAGTTGATAAGAGGTCTGTATGATCCCCTCTTCCTCCAGATAAGAGATGTTCTGAAGCGTGTCACTGAGGTGGTGGCATTGCCAGAGCAGCTCTGCAGCAACTGGACTGGCTGTGTATTTTGGGGTCTTTCCCTAAGAAATCCTGTGGAGCCCGCTTGTATTTTCACATTTGGGTTAGAGCAATGCAAGACACTAAGTGCCCAGGGCTGCTCAGCTTTAATGTCATTTTTCTCTTCCTAAAAATCACTTGGGAAGTACTCTTAGCAAATCCCAACCTTAAACTCATTGTGGTTCCGCTCGGAAAGCAAATATGAAGAGAGCAGCAGGTGTCTGTGTGGCTCCGACACTCTCCAAAGCACCGTGGCCGAGCCTGATGCTTCCTGTGCTTGATCATAGTGGTGCAGCAGAACTTCTTGGTTTTCCCTTTTTTCTCTTAACCATCGTTATCCTCCTGCTGGGGTGCAGGTGCTGGGGCATCAGGTCTGCTCTGACAGCCTGCAGCTCTCCCCAGCATCAATTCACCTTGCCGATGGAGACAGAGAGATGCAGTCCGAACTTCTTTTGCTTTACTGTCTGAGGAGCGGGTGAAGTGCCGGTTGCTTCCTGCAGGAGAAGGCCTGAGGGCACCAGAGAGGATAACCCGGGCAAAGCTGGGGGCGGCGCTGGGTACAGGGCAGTCCCTCACCCTGTGGCTGTGCAGGAAATCAAATCTACTCATAATCCACTTTCCAACCTTTCGAGCTTAGGCCAGAACCATCCTCTTAACTTTTTCACCTTGATGTCTGCACACAGATGCATTTATAAAGTCCATTCTTTCTCCTGATCTTTTACTAAAGATATAACCTCTGTTAGTAAGAATGTTATTCCATAATATTCCATTACCTTAAAGAAGCTTTTTTTTCTCTTCTTTATCCACCACTGGACTAGGTCCATGGTGAATATGCTGGGTCTGGACTCCATCGTCTTTGTTTTACGCAGGTATGGATCATATGGGATTCTTTCTTCTTGGTATTGATTGATGTCTGTAATGAAGAACCTCATGTAAATGCAGTATATAATGGCTGTTTTCCCATCACCCTGGTACACTGCTCCCAGCCCTGCCACTGCCTTACTCTGCCAACTTGTCCAAGTCTCTCACTGCTCTGCTACTCTGAAAAAATATCAAGTGTAGCACAAACGTTCTTTGGGACAGAGTCTCTTATTCAGTGTTTGGGCACTGTCTGTGAGGTTTCAAACTCAGCCTCTATTTTTCCACCCCAATAATATCGATCTGCTTTGCGGTTACAGCTGTCTTGCCCAGTGGAACGCAGCTGCTTCTGGCACGGAGCAGCAGCCGCCGAGCACCACGCTGCAGCACCACGCTGTATTACAGGAGGCCGCTCAATAACACACCACCACCATCCCCCATTACAAGTATGAGGGGAAGCAGGTGTGATTAGCACACTAACAACAGGATCCATAACTGAGAGGGCTCACTCAAACCAGCAGCAAATAATTGTTAAATTACTACACAATTAATAGTTGTTTAAAAGCAAGGCAGGAATGATGAAAAAAAAAAAAAAATATCCCTGTTTGAGAATGCTTTTTCAGGGCTGATCAGCACAGGGGATGTGCAGCTGCAGACACCTCGCAAAAATTACCCAGCACCTCCTGGGGGAACAAACAGTGACAGATCCATAATTTATAGGGGGCAGTTGATGCTCAATAATTAGGGCATAATTTACACTGAGTGGGCTTTGGTGGTGGGAGGAGAGAGGCAGTTTTGTTTGTTCTCCTGTTCCTTCCCTGGCTGTCTGTCCCGGAGCTAGGAGCGCAGAGGATGCTCCTGCAGGCAGACCTGGCCTGACCCAGCATGGCAGGGCTCGGTACATCCCCTCCCATCTCTCTCTCAAGGGCATAAGCCCGTGATGACTATTTTGCAGGTTTTTGAGATGAGGAGGTCAGATTTTTCTGCTCTGATCCTTGGCACAGCTCTTCCCCTTTTGATGATTAATCCACATCATCTCTCCTACACCAGAGGCTCCGAGCATCCCCACGAGCCTGTACCATAACTCATCCCGTGCATCGGAACAGCCCATCTCAGTGGTTTGAGCACATCTGTGCCCGGCAAGGGGCTTGGCACCTCGTACCCAACACCATCCTCAAGGTCTGGGGCGGTGGTAAAAATAATGCAATGCTTGTTCTGCCTTTCTGTTGCAGTTTTCCTGCCTGCGTGGCTGCCGTCGCCCCCTCCCTGCCTTGGGCTTGCAGGGCTCGGTAGGAGCCACCTTTTGCTTTTCCTATTTATGGGCACCTCTGGCCCTCGGTGTCACCTCTCATGGACAGGACACGGCTGTGCTCTGGGTGCAGAGCTAAGCTGAGCCCATTTCCACAAGGGACCCGGTTTCTCAGGCTCTGTAGGACACCAGGGAGATCCAAGAAGAAAAAGTCTTAACGCAACACAACAGGAGCTGAAGAAATCCTGAGAGTTTCAGGGTAGGTGCTTCCCTGATGTATACGAGGAGGGGGATGACCCTGTAGACTTCTCAGTAAATCTGTGCCCAAGCTGTCATGGTGAGGAAGATCAGGAGGCCGGTATTTGCAGCTCCTTATTTGCAACACCTTTAGCTTTAAGTTAAAAGCATAAGTGTGTCTTTAAAGCTGACGTGTAAACCAGACTAATAGGACCGACAGATCTAAAATTGAGGGAGGGGGATCCTCGGGACCTCAGTCAAAATGTAGCTCTGGTAATTACCTCTTCCCTCCTGAATTAGCCCTGTCCTGATGACGCTGGGTGAAAGCTTTGCTGCCTGCCCCATCCTGTGGAACAACATTGCAATGTGTCAGCCAGCTCAGCCCCATGGACCACGGCGGTGAAGGTGTGCCATGTCCTAGGCTGAGCGCCCTGTGTCGGTCTCGCCAGCAGCGTGACAGCTGCTAACGCATGGTGGCAGGACAGGCAGGATTGTTCCCCACCAAAGGCCACCTTGACCCTGTTGGAGGCAGCAACATTAAAGGAGTTAAATTTGATTCCTTCATAGGGAAGAGGCTTGCAAGGAAAAAAATTACTTGGCTTCATCTTTCTCCCATTTTAGAAAAATTAATTTTTGAGAAACCTCCACAGTTTCACTGTTTCTGGTCCCTAAATCACGCAGGCTGACAGCCTGTCTGGGGCTATTTATTGGCTCCCTCGCAGGGAGCCATCTCCAGCGAGCCGGGGCTTCATCTGAAGACCACGAGTGCCATCTTCTGGGAGGCTGCAGCCGCGCTTCCCTCCCCTTCCCTGCAGCCTCCCGTGGTTATGCCATAAATCTCAGAATCCAGAGGAAAAAGTTTCCCTACGATGAGCCTCACCGTTGGGCTTCCCACCACCGTGTGCCAAAGCGTCAGTGGCCGCGGGGGCAGCAGGATGCTCCTCGCCTTCCTGGGGGAAACGGAGGCAGAGACATGAAAGAACACCCCCTCTCTGTGCCCCCTCTGATGCACAGGGAGGTCTGGGATGTTACGTGGCCTCTGAAATACCCAAGAGGATCAGGAGCTGCAGTTGTGCCCCAGGCTTGCTCTCAATATGATGCTCTTTTCTAGTGTTGAGAAATCAACAGGAACCTCCCTTCTCTGTTACTTTTTTATCAAGAAAAGATGATATCTCTTTTTGCACAAAGATTTAGCTCGAATTGTGCACTTTAAGATAAGCATTACAAACTCCTAGCCAAACCCCAATGGAGGGCAACCCTAGAATTAACCGGTTTGCTTAAAACAAAGGAATTGCCTGAGCCGGGGCATGGGCTGCGAGGTGAAGGGTGGTCGGAGCATCCCAGGAGAGGAGATGGAGGCAATAAGCTGGGGACAGTGCCCCTCTTGCAGAGCTTTACAAAGGCTTTTGTTTATTTTTCTGTAAAACCAATCAAAGTTTTTTTGCTGAGGTTTGACTTACTGTAAGGGAAGAGGAGGGAGCAGGTCTGCCTGTGCCTGCCCTGCCAGAGCCTGCAGTGGCCCAGCGGGCGCTGCCAAGCTGCCCCGGAGCAACCGCGCTTGTGAGAAGCCAAAGAACTGGCCTTTTCAGTGAAATGCGAATTTGTCTGAACATCGTACGGCGATTCCCACGGTTAAAGGTGAGGCAAACACTTCCCTGGCGCCGCAAAGCCTTTGTGGGAGGAATGGATGCGTGCGGGTGATGGCATGTCAAAAAACACTGTCCCTCGCTATTGCAGCCCCTACAGCAGTGCGCGGTTTGGTCTGCGAAGCAACATGGGGACCATACAGCAGTGTGCAGACCGTACGGCGGTACGCAGCCTGTACGGCAGCGTGCAGTGCATCCAGCAGCAGGCTGGGCACGGTCTGTACAGCACTGCGTGGTATGTACAGCACTGTGCAGTCCTTAGGGCAGGACAGAGCACGTCCAGCAGTGCACCGTCTATATGGCACTGTACAGTACGTATAGTGTACAGTGCGTACAGAGCACACACCCGCCCGGTCAGTGCCACAAGATGGTGCTCAGAGCTCTCGCTCCAGCGCTGCCGGGGCTTTCTCCATCTGCTCAGGGATTTCTCCAGTGTCCTTCCCGGACCAACAGAGACCCAGTGGGGAGTCTCAGACACAGCACGGCTTCCTTCTCGCTCTCCGTCTGTTCTCCCCGTTTATTGTTCCCGCCATGGCCCAGGGAAGGGTGAAACCTGCCCATGAAAGGGAGCGTGCTGGTCTGTAGGTTGACAGTGCCTCAGCAAGGGCCTCTGCTGCACCCCACCACATAATGGCACCCATCCCAGTACGTCCCAGCTCTGCCACCCTTCGTGTCAGATGCCCTGCAGCATCTGGGGAGATGCAGTCGCATGGGCACAGCCTCTGCGGACTGGCATAGCCTGTGTGCAGTCACACTGCTGGCATGTCCAGGTTGGGCCTCTTACTGCTAGTTACTCTGCTACAAGCATGGAGGAACCTCCTCATCTTCATGCGGTGGCTGAACCCCTTCATTCTGTGGCTGTAACGGGGTTAGGAACTGATTCACCACCTTACTACAAGCATCAACCCAGTGGATCCAAAGGAAAACTGAGTGACAAGAAGGCTGGAGCAGTTCTCTGGAGGTTGGGTTTCATCCTCCCCTGCAGCAGCTCTCTGGTCCGTAATCCGGACAACTCATTATCCAACCTGATACCAAAGTCCCTCCCAGCAGCACGATTCCCCAGCCTCCCCCAGCATCAGTTCTGGCTTTATCAGTAGGATAAACCTTTGGACCGTGTGGATCCATCATGTCTCAGTGTTGGTGAAAGAGGGCAGGCAGTTGAATAGTGGAAGGTGGAGATGGGGGATGGTGGAGCCCCACATTAAGTGTGTCCAGGAGCACCTGTGTACCCCGCAGCACAAAAGAAAACATGGGGAGCTGTAACTCAGGGTTGTTTTGTTTTGTCTTTTTTTGCTCAGGTAGAAAGTTAGAGAGTTTCCTTTGGCAGAGTCAGTCAGGATTGGTACTGAAAGGGACTGGAGGTAGAAAACTTAAGCTCAGCTCATCTTGAGCAGTTGATTTAAGCCGTGTTTGAAAAACAAAGCATGTGTAGTCACAGCCAAGCAGCTCTGCTCCGCAAACGGGGCATTTCAGGCTGAACTGTGGTGTGGTTTTGACAGAGGTACATGTGATGATGGGGCAGCTCAAGGCTGCAGGGGACTGGGCTGGGGGATTTGGTTAATGCTGGAACAGAGCAGGAATGGTTTGAGTGGGTCGTTGGTACCTAGGGCACCGATTTTGCAAAAGAAATTGTAAGTGTTAGGTGTTCAAAGCCCCTTGCAGCAGATTTCCCTATCTGATTTCATTAAACTCTGCAACTGTTGTCTTATGTGATGAAAATTCATGATTTTTAAAGCTAAATCCCACCCCCCTTAACATCAGCACTTACCTCTCTGCTGGGGCAGGGGGAGAACTGTGCTAACAACAACAAAACCCAAATATCTTGCTAAATGTGTCTGTATTCCTGCTGACTTTTGATCCAAACAGCAGCTGAACGTGAGGTGGGTGTGGAGCAAAACCAGAGTCCCCATCCAATCTGTGCTGGAGAAAAGGGGAAACGGCATCTACCAAATTCAGTCCACTTGTGGGCCGAGCCCGGATTAACCAAATTCTGCCTGGAAGCCGGCAGTGCTCCCTGAGAAATGATGACTCAAGTGATGTTTGCAAGGGACTTGAGATAAAACTCAGCGAGGTTTTTGGAAGAATGATTGCTGCCAATAACTCCATAGGCAAGATTTCAGAACAAAGGCTTTTTCTCATGAGTTAGCAGAAGTCAGCCAGCTATTCACGATTTATGCCTCCCTCATAAATTACATTTTTAAAATGAGGATTCTGTGTCATCAGAAAAGATACATTTTATTTTTATATAGCACCTTTAACGCATACTTAAGGAGAATGATGGTGTTGTCAGGGGTCTTGGGTGATGGGGAGGATTTTTTATTTTTTTTTTAACCCAAAAGGGTTTCAGCCTGTGAAGTGAGGAGTACGGAGTTACGGCGGTCACCAGCTGACAGATTCAGAGGAGGAGGCAGAGATCACAGTGAGGGGCACGGTGCACAGACATCATATCTGCGCGGGAAGAGGCTCCCATGGGAAAGCCATGGCAGATTTGGCCCCTGGAGGCGTCAGGTCCCACATGTGGATCAAAGAGCTCCTTCCATGGTGTCTACGCTTTCCTCTGCCCAGCCCCTCACCTGGCTGTAGTTGGAAAGAGCTCCAGGGCTCAAGCTGTGTTTGGGTGCCTGTGGCTGTACATCCATGGGATTGTCACGTTGGCACTGACAGGTTCTGCCTGCAGTATCCCCTGCCCACAGGGATGATAGGGTCACTAAAAACCTGCCACTGTGCATTGCTCGAGTTGGACCTTGGTCCTTCCAGGACTCTGGTCCGTCTCCATGGTGGCTCTTTGAGCTCTCCATGTCTTGGATCACTGGGCTGTGTAGGAACTGTGCCTTCTGTGGGTTTAGGGGGGGTTCTTAACATTTTTATCAATGACAGCGTACATCTGGGGGCTCAGAAAGAGGGAAACAATAGGCTGAGCATGTTTAAAAACGAGAGTGCTCTTGTGCTGCAATGCCAGCCTCATGATGCAATCACTGGGAATCTGTAGCAATTTAGTACCAAGACTTTTTCTTCCCCAAATTTTCCACGATACTTAAAAAACATTGAGTAAAGATGTATTCATTCAACAGCTCTATTTTCTCCCTGTTCCTCTCAGGTTTTGTCCTTAAGCACTTGGCTTATTCTAAGCGCGAGGCGGGGGTCAGTTGCTGGTCACTAGTCCCTCAGCAGATGTAGCCGTGACTGTCGGATGATGATGTCTCCTGAGGCCGGGTTAACGAGCTCCCCCAGACCCTTGCCTTTCACTCCAGGGTCTGCAGGGAAGCAGCTGGGACAGGCAGAGACATAGTGCCGGGGTAAGCGTGGGTGCAGGTCACCCCGCAGCTTCCCGGGAACACCCCAGGCAGCAGATGGGTGTCCCCCTCTCGGCTTTGGCCCTTTCCTTCCTCCCAAGGGGCTGAACCTCCCCTCCTGTGTGCTGTTTTCCCTCTCGCTGGCAGAGGAGAAGGCAGCCCCGCTGCAGCCCGAGTCTCGACGGCTCTGTGTCTCCCTTCCTAAAAGAACTTCTGCAAGCTGCATTTGCAGAGATTTGTTTTTGTAAACTTCCTGCTGGTGCAGCAGGTTAAAGAGCTCTGAAAGGGAATGAGCGGAGAAAGGCGTATTGGGTCATCTCCATGGGAACGTCTTGGAAAGATTGATATGTGCCCCGAGAGGCGGGTGCAGTTATTAGCATGTTCTAGATCCTTTCCTGCAGCTTTTTTTTTTTCTTTTTTTTTTTTGATCTCCCCTGCTGAGGAGGAAGAAATCGTGCGTTTTCAAGGAGGAAAGAATGTGAACGACCATCACAGACCCCAGCCCTTTGTGGCAGCGGGTCTCTGTTACCCGCCAAGAGCAAGCGCCTGTCATGGCAGAGCTGCGAGAGCTCCGGCAGCTGTCAAAGCCAGAAGGAGCCGGATGGGTTTGCCCAGGAGAGGACAACTGTGTTGGCATGGTGAGATGGTACCAGCCATTGCCGGCTGGATGCGCGGTGACGGTGCTTGGCAAGGTGCGGGGAGGGAGAGTGGCTGGAGCAGCTCCTTGTCTGGTGGTCACGAACAGCTGGTGCAATAGGTGTCTTCTCCTCTGCTTGCTGCCCCACCAGCCCACGTCGTTCCCCATCACAGCATCACCTGAGACAGCAACATGGACTCCAGCTCAGTTTGGTGAGCTGAGCACCCAAATGTTTCTGATGCAGCGTTAACCCGGAGGGTGAGAGGAGGCCAGCTCGTGTCCGTGTGCCTCAGTTTCTTCCTGAAGCCCTGTTCTCCCGGGCCAGTGCTGGGGACTGCCAAGAGCCTTCACATATGCTAACCATTTTCAAGAGTGATGGTGGGCTGAAGACAAGCCCTTCAGTCTTGCTGGAGCCAAGAATGAGAGACCAGATGGTGCATGACCTGACAAAGCCCCCTGTGATCTTCTGTTTGTTATTCTCCTACAAGCACATTGCCCTGGGAAAAATCCAAGGGTTCGTTTCCAGGACCCAGACTCTTTTCATGTGTAATAACAACTGCACCTCCTCTGGCCACACGCGTTGCTCGCATGAGACCCTCTTGCTGCTGCAATACGGTTTTTGGGTGCCAAGAGGCTGGACGGGTCTCCTAGAAAACCAGGCTGTAGCTCAGCATTCAGGTCCTCGGAGGCACAGCTGCAATTACTCTCCCATCCCATGTTTGTAGAGCACCTAACAAGAAAGAGTCCCAGCCGTGACAGTCCTCCCACGGGCGTTACTCCAAAATTACTAGCCACGAGAATATTTTTAAATTAGAAACCTCTGCTTTGGGTTATGTAGTAATTAATCATTAATAAATCATAACACTCAGGAGGAACTTTAATGTTGCAAAGCTGATTTTAAGAGCTTGTCTAAGTGGACCTGAGTATAGAAGCGGATCTGTAGCACGCTCCTCAGGTGCAGGATGTCTGCTTCCCTCCTGCCCCAATTAATTTCTGTCGGGCAATGAAATTTGGATGACCTGTTTCTGCAGGGCAGGAGATGAGTCGGTATCTGTGTGCGCAGCACGGTCGTGATTGGAAAAGATCAAGGCGCACATTTGCAATAATAACAATAATAATAATGTCCCCAGAGTGACATTTTAAATGCAAATGGAAAGAATAAAAATATCAGTTCCTGTTAGAACTTTGTGGCTGCTGTAACTGAATCCAAGTGAAGGCCTGAAGCTGTCCCCTCTGCCTAACTGGCAGCAGAGCTGTGCTGCTGTGTTTGTTTTCATTCCTGGTCCAAGCGGACAAGGACTCAGCCACGAGCTGAGAAACAAGGTGAGGAGCCGGGGCTGAAGAGATGTTCTCATGGTGGCACTTACCAGATGTTAATCAGGCATGCAAAGCGAAGGGTGACAGCAGCTAGGTATGGTGTGACTAATAATTAACCCACCAGCCTGAGAGCTCAGTAGAGCCCCATAGTGAGCCCATGAACCCGCCCTGGACGGGGACCAGCTCTGCTCCCGTGGCTTCGGCTCTCGGGGTTCTGCCAGGAGTGATGGGCTCCTGCCGCCAGTACTGGGATGGGAAACGCTTGTGGCGTGGACCTAGCAGGAAAGATTTCTGGCAGTTTTGATTTCAGTCAGTCTTAACAGTCGCCATTTGCCTACAATATCCGATTGCGTCCCCTCTCTCTCCCTGCGTTAATGGACACGGCTGCCTTACCTTCCCCTCAAAGGTGCGACTGTGTTGGGTGTTTGCTGGTGTGTTTTGTTACCTTTGTACAAATGCACGTATATAACTACTGAGGGCATCTTTTCATCTGAAATTACAATATCATTCAGTTTTAATTTTTTAGTTAGAAACTTTGTACGTGGTTTGTGTGTGTCTTTGGGAGAGGGAGAGTGACTGGGAGGCAGTGATTTGGGCAGGTCTGAGCCCAGAGCCGCAAGGCTGCCTTCATCCTGTACACAAGGCACCAGCTCCCCCCGCACAGCCCCGCTCCTCGGTCACACGGTGAGTTCTCCGGAAATTCAGAAGCATGTCTGTTAATCAGTTTATTAATTGCAAAAATAAGCCCTTTGATATTTATCATTCAGGACCAGAGTTTGGCTAGCTGTGGGAGAAATGAGCAGCCAGGGAGTGTAGGCAGGATTCATGGTCACAGGGCACACGGAGGTAGCACTTATTTGGGCCACAGTCCCAGTAGCTTTTAAACCAAGACAGAGCTCTTAATCTGAAGGCACATTTATTTTTTGCTGCAAAGAGATTGTCTGAGAATGAAACTGATGATTTAAAAAACAAAGGGGGGGGGGGAGGAATTGAAACTGCGTAGGCTATTTTCAGCCACCAAGATGAATGAAACGTAAAAAAATAAAATAGGTTGCAAGTTTTGAATTCTAAAAAAAATCAGTCTGAAAGCATGAAAATCCAAGCAGGTGCTGTCAGCTCCGAGCACTGACAAGGCAGGCTTTTCTGCTGGCAAATAGTGGAAGATTTCAGCAGACACACACGGGACAACACAAATCTGCTCATCCGCAGGGCTCTTCAATTATCAGAGGAGACCTGCGCTGCGCACGTGGTAACAGCTTTTCGGTTGCTCCTTATTCCTGGCTTCTATGGCTGGAGGCTGCCGGTGGAGCCACTACAAGGGCAGGGCAGACCTGCAGCCCCACTACAAAAGGCTGCAGCAGAGACCAGCAGAAAAGGAGTTAATTTGTCAAGTAGGAGAAGGCGGATCTGCAGCTCAGCCCTCTGCCCCCCATGCACATCACCGTGCCACAGTCTTCCAGCCTCTCCCTGCTCCTCGGGACTTTTACTATCATTTACCTCTGCATGAAGCGGGGAGAGATGATCAGAGCAAGAGCCAATCGGGGCTACACGGAAAAACAGCCACACCAGCGTAATAAAACCTGAAGACTTCTACTCTCCAGGACTGCTGCCCTCTCCCGTAGCTCCCCACACCAGTTCAAGAGAGGAAGCCACACGATCATTTGGAAACTAATCTGAGCTGCCCATTTCAAGGTGTTCCCCTGAAAATTCACTTGCCACTGTGAGACGTGCGGGAGTGGGTGGAGGACTGGGAGAGCAGGACCTGCTGGGTGCCGAATGCTCTGGCCTTGGTGGTCATCGCTTGCAGCTGACCCGGCTCTTGGTGGCATCCGTGGCACGAAGGAGCTGCTCCAGCACGGGCAATGGAAAGGGAGCACTTACCCCACGGCAGTGGGAGACAGCCAGGCTCAGGAGCCTCCGTTTCCACCCCACCTGCCCTTCAGGAAGTCCCAGCGAGTGATGAGCTGGTCCTGGGGAGCCAAGGATGGGTTGTGTCCTTGTCTGGGAGACACGAGGCTGCAGTCCAGCAGCGGAGTTGGCGTTTGACCCACGCTGCAACACCTGACCATAAGCAAACGCACGTGCGCTGCTCGTCGTTCCCTGGGGTGGTTCACGCGACGGCAGGTTAGTCATCTGCTGGGGTGCCCAAGGGGAAGTGAAGGCGGCTCTGCTGCGGCGCGGGCCAGCTCGGTTTCAGAGAGAGGGCAGAAAAACTTTCAGAAAGATGAAGTTGGTGAGAGCTGAGCTGGCTCTGCACTGAGGTCCCTGCAACGCCTGCCCAGACGCGGGCAGATGGCGAGTCAGGTCCCAAAGACTCACACTGAGCTCCTGCTGTTCAGCCCTGCGAGCCCAGGCAGAGGCCTCCGGCTGCACAGCCGCTCTCTGTACCGTGGTTCTGAGCACATCTGCTGGGATTTATGCAATCCAGATGTTTGCACGGAGCTGTTCCTATCTATAACCCTCCTCGCACCCGAAAGCTGATTGCAGCCAGATCCCTCTGTCAGGCAGCAGCGCTAGGACCCAGAAAAGCCCCTTCCAGCACAAAGCCCATGCTAATGGGAGACTGGAGGCCCCAAAGGTCATGGCACCAAGATTTCCAACCGGCTGCACTTGTATTTGGGGCATCTCCTGCATTTATCGGTGACTGTGACCGTCAGCTGCTCCCAGGGCCAGGTCCCAGCCCAGTGCCTGGCCACGGGCATCCCCTGTCCCTGCCTTAGGACAGGTGCTGGGACACTGTTGTGGTGACACTGGTACGGTAGAAACAGCACCCATCCTCTCTGATGCTCCCCTGCTAGGACACCTGCGATTCGTTCCAGTGGAATTATCCTGGTCGAAACAGGAACAGACTGAACAAAAAAGTGCAAAAGCATCTTTTCACCCACAGATTTGGGCTCATGCTCAGGGGCCAGCACAGACTCCTTTCCGGTTGAAGCAGAAAACAATTTCCAGTGCCCCGCCTCTCTGGTCTTTTGTCCATGGCAATTTGGATTGGTGTTATTCAGCTGCATTATATTTAAATTACCTGTCAAGCAATTGCAGTGCATGGTCTTAAGCAATACAACCGCATCCGACTGCCCCGAGGGTGCCTGTATCAACCTGTAAGTGCTGTTGGTACAAATGTTTTTTGCCCTGGTGGCTATACAGACACACAAACAGAGCGGCTGGGGCTTTTAGAGGCTTTGCTGAAGTTTATTAGCTTTTATAATGGTCATGAAAATAATTGGATCTCAGACACACGCCTGCAATTAGGTACAAAGGAGCAAAAGAACGAGGCCAGATGAGGTGTAAATCAGGAGTAACTCCAGAGCTGCTGGTGCGGTGTGAGCAGAGCTGGATGAGTCCTGGTGAGGTGCTGGGGTTTGGGAAGGGTCCCGGACTCTGTCCTTGGTGCAGTCTTGCAGTTACCTGGCGCATCGCGGTGAGGAAGGGGATGATGCTCAGCTGCCTGGGCTGGATGCTGGTCCCAGGTGCACCCAGGCGTGGTACCTTCCCCAGTCCCTCCATTCACGTGTCGCAGGTGTCACGCAATCGTCATGGGATGCTTAAATAGGTCCAAGGGCACTGCATAAGGGCTGTGGGCACCAGCAGCCCTTGCCCCACTGTCTGCCCTGCTACCATAAGTGGCCGCAAGCTGGCTGCCAAGGCGCCCATCTCCACCCACTGATGACTGTGCCAGCTGGGACCCTCTCGCCTCACTCAGCATCCCCACCCCAGGGCCAGCGATGTTGGTGGAAGGCTCCTGGCCCATGCAGGCACTGGGGCTTTTCCCTCTGAAGAACTTCAAGGAGACCACCATCAACCCCTTTTGTTTTGCAGATGGGGAAACTGAGGCCCAGAAGAGCTCCCCCACGTAAGCAAGTGGCCAAAGAGCTTGCAGTCTCCAGGGGTTTCTCCTGCGCAAACTGGTGGAAGGGATCTTCCCGACCCCATTCACTGCTGTGAGCCCTTCTGCCAGGCTTCTCGGGGGGGGACACAGGGGAGGGGGGCTGTTGGGGTGTGCTGACCCCAGGCAGGGGCTGGGTGAGCAGACAGGGGGTCTGGGAGCCACGGGTGGGCTGAGCCCTGCCATGAGCTGTGCAAGCAGCAGCCGACTGGGAGCTTTCAACCACAAAGCCACCGATCCTCTTCCCCCGGCTCCCTCCACACACACGTGCTCTCCACGCCGGCTCCATCACAACAAAGCAGCCCCTGTTCCCCACTCCATCCCCAGCTCCTCCCCAAGCCCTGTCCCAGCCAGCGCTGGATTTATGAATGAGTCCCCTGCCCTGGTGACAGCAGGAGCTGCCAGTCCAGCGTGGCTCGCTGCGGGGACGGAGGTATAGCAGGCTTCTGCCGCCGTCTGGAGCAGCACATGGTGGGGAAGGCAGAGGTTTGGGGTGCACCCTGCACCACACAGAGGGTACGGTGCCGCACTCCCCTCCCAGCCCCTTCTCATCCCCGTGCCCACTCACTGGGGACTATTTTGAATTACACCTCGCGAGCTGCCTGTGCCAGGTTGCCAGCTGGCACGGCTGCACGGGAAACAGCTCCTGTGTCCTCATGTCCTGGCAAAGCCCACGTTGGTGCTGTTTCCCTCGGCTACACTGGGCTGGAAACTCCAGCCATTAGAAGACTTTCCTGGGAGAGAGATGTCCCTGCCGCAGGGATAGGACCTCGGGCAGGCAGGCAGAGTGACCAGCATCTGCATCGTTCAGCGCTTTGTGTTTTTACTACTAATTAACACAATACAGATGAAGGACGGCCAATTTCAACATGCTTCATGCAAAACAAAGATACGGAGCTGGTGAAGCACTCGACAGCATCGTGTACTAAAGGCACATCATGTAAAACCATGAGTGACAGCCCGTTGGCTTGCCCAACACCTTGTGTGCCCAGAGCTCTGCCTGTACTCCTGGGAAAACCCTTCCGGCACCTCTCTGAGCCAGGTCGGGGCTCATCAAGCATCCAGTCATCCGGGCACTGAACTCTCTTATGCTTCAACCATTTGCTGCTGGGGTTGATGCCCAGCACCCCCGGCCTCCCAGGAGCCAGGATTTCACCCTGTGCTTCCAGGCCATGCTGCTCCCTTGAGCTGAGCAACCGCTCTGGTCTTATCTGTCCTCTTCCCTCTGTGTGCCCAGCTTGGGACCCTGTCCTGGAGCCCTGTGACAGTAATGAACCTTCTCACTGGTTTAAAGTGACTTTGGATCAAGCATCATGTCGGTAGCTGGCCAGGATATTTGTGTTTCTGCATCTAGATTGCTCTAAGCATGGTCATCAGAAATCAGCTCCCACGATCACAGGGTCTTTGTGGGCAGCATAAATGGAAATCGCTGCTCCTTGACGTTTGTGGCTGTACAGTCCAGCTCTGCTCCTTCCTGCTGCGTCCAGGAGCTCTTGGAAAAGGAAAGGAGGACGGGTGGCAACGAGAGACAGGGCCCAGCTCAGGGGTGAGGAACAAGATGCTCCTGTCTGGTTGGGTTCTCGCTTACCTTGGTGCCTGGAAGCAGAGAGCAGTTGCTGTGCGTCTCCTCAACCTTTTTTCCTTCTTGTATCCCTCCCCTCCCCGCCCTCCCTCGATCTCCCTGCTGTCACCGCTGGCCGCTCCTGTCACAGCAGCCACTGCAACGGGCTCATGGCACCTCTCGTGTGTCTCTGGAGGAAGATGTGTGCCCCAGCCCACGGCAGCAGAAACCCAGGGAGACCAAGAGCTGGACTAAAACGCTATTGCTGTCTTCCCATACCAGCTCCAGCTTCCAAAGAGACACTTTCCCATGGGCTCCTTGTTACTTCTATTTATTTTTTAAGACTGGTTCACATCCACGCGGTTGGGCTGTGACATGAGCTATGCTTTGTTACCAGCCTGCTTTCATGTAAACACACCGGCTACGCTACCCGTATGGAAAGATGTTTAAACCTGTATCTCAAACCTTCTGCTTGGGGCTGGCTAAGCCTCTCTTTGTAACTGCATCTGCGCACCCTTACTTTATTACTTCGAGTTAATGTTAACACGCCTCCGTGATGAATTTGGAGGTGCACAGTCCTGATGAAGGCCTTAGGAAGTCATCTGCTCTGTGTGTCACAGCCTGCTGCCAGGCGGTCTCAGGGCTACGTAGAAAAACCCTCAGACACACCGAGAGAGGCTTCCTGACCTGAGAGCAGCAGCACACATCCCGCACCCAGCCGCCCGTGTCCTGCCAAGCGGGCACCAGGGTCTGCTTGCGCAGAGCTTCTTGCAGATGATCAACATAGTAGCAAAAAATAATCATCCTCAGCATTGGGCAGCAGGCTGTAGATTAAGTTAAACATCAATTTAGGCAGCTGCTTACCCACGTTTTGGTGCTATCTCCATAACATCAGAGCTCTCTAAAGCCATCATTATTTTTGCCTGTTTATCTCTCTATACATATGCAAAGATGTTGATGTAGACATAGATGGTACTGATCCAGGACTAGAGCTGTTAGACCATCCTTTTGCTAGTTCAAGCCTGTTGCTGTTCTGCCTTGCTCCGTCTTGCACAACCAGATGTAGATATGTCGGTGATCAAGGTCCAGAGGTTACCACTGTAAGAATTTTCTCCTACCACCTTTTCTTGGCCACCTTGACACTGGGGGGTCACTGCACCCACCTTCCCTCCTCACAGCTTACCCACCCCATTCTCTAGTTTGGCCCAGAAGAAGATCTGTGTTAAAGGAAAAATCCTTCTTTATTTGGTTTGGGGTTTTTTTTTAAAGTCAGCAGTTTGTTTCTCTTACCTAAAGATGTAATTCCCCAGTAGTTTACGCCTCCCTTAGCACGGAGGTGTGCTCATATAACGTCTAATCACTGATCTAATTAAATTGATTTGCTACTGTGTTAAATCAGTGCGGCTATATTGAGCAGATCAGGTCTAAGTTTCTATTCTACCTCATCATAAAAAATGATGATAATAAAAAGCACCTTCAAGACATCAGTGCTAAGAACTCAAAAAGAAAGTTACATTTATTATTTTAAACCCAGTCTCATTATTTCTGGGATGTGGATTTTTGAAAGGGACTATGAAATCCTTGGCAGTGGGAATATTCATCTCGCATTTCTCTTTTATGAAGACCTCTATATGACATGCAAATATTTATTAATGTTCCAGAAGAGTCTAAGGAGTTTATGAATCTAAAGCCCATTGAAGGTGACAACTCACTTTTAAAAAAAAAGGAAAAAAAATCAAGCCAACATTATTAAAAAAACCACATTATTTTAAAAATATTTTTCATAATTATTTTTATTCATGATTTGAGATTGATTATTGTTTCCTAAAAAAGTACCTTCATTACTTCCTCCCTGACAAAATTACTTTAAAGTAGTTATTTCCACTTGAGGTTTTGGTGGATTTCCTGATCAGGGGTTCATGCTTTGGCTTTTGTAGCTCTGTTACAATACTAACATTGCAAGTTATTTTAGGAAAGATTTATGTTCCAGCTAAAACCATGATAAATAAATTTAAAACCAGCAATATAGACACTTTTATACAGGCCTATCTAATTTAATAAAATGTACAAATTTGGTCAGATTCACTCCAACAGTGCCCCTTTAAACTCTGATTTACAGAGTCAATTATAAAGCTGAAATAGCAGCTCATTGGATTTTTGGAGCTCGCAGCCCAGGCTGAGACACAAGGGTCTCCCAAAAACCTCTCCAGCCTGACGTGACGCTGCCTGCGGACACGGCATCCCACTGCGACATCGCATTCGTGATCAGCACCCATGGGTGCTGCTGGCTCACGGGTCTGCTCGGCGGGGTGAAGCGTGGCAGTCCTGCCCTAAAGAAACAACCCCAGCGTGTTCTGCGCTTGCCTTTGCCAATGGTTTGCTGCATGTCGGTATTACACCAAGGATTTGCACCCAGGCTGGACCCAGGCATGGTCTGATGGGCCACTCCTGGGTGGTGAGGGGGTGCTAAGGTCTAACGCGCCTCCAGGGAGAGGACAGCCCTCAGCAGACCCGGCCTTAGGCTACCTCTGCTCAGTAATGGCACTATTAATCAGGCTGGTGAGCTTAGTCTGAAAAGCCCTGACTCCTTTGAATCCTTCATCAGCAAGAGGATCCCACACCTGCATTTCTCACCCCATCACCTATGTTGGCAGGGAGGAACCGTCAGCCTTACACGCCGGTACAAGCACAGAGAGGTTCAAAGCTGGGTAACTCGCAGCGGGCTGTCCCTGGTGCGAGGGATTTGCAAGCCCACAACCGGGGTGCGTCTTCAGCTCAACTTTGCCTCGTGTCAACTTGCAGAAGACCTTCTGGCTTATTTTACTTTTGTGCCAAGAGGGAATCGGGTCCACCCAGCGGCTGGAAAGAGCCACAGAGGAGGAGAGATGCTGCATCTGCCTGCTGAGATGCCGTGTGGCAGAACCCCGTGGAGCTGCTGCTGAGAACCAAGGCGCTTGGTAAGAGTCCCTGGCGCTGGCACGGCAACCCCAGGACAGCAGCCTGTGCTGGAGGGGGTGCTGGGTGGGGGGAACAGCCTGGTCCACTGAGCAAGATGCAGCGCTTTCGTGGCAGTCCCCGCTCGCCCATCCACTGCTGCCATGTGAAAACAGCAATTTGGGGAGCACAGCCGTGGCTGTGAGCATCACCCAAGTGTATGTCCATGCCAGAGCAGGAACGGAGCAGCCCTTGAAGCCCTGCGAGCACAGGACTCTCGTTCCTCCCTGGGAAGCACTGCCCAATGATATGGGACCACCAAAACTAATAAGTTGTTAATAGGGACATGTGTCATCTCCTGACTAAGGTGTGAGCAATTCACACCTCATTCAGGCTTTAAAGTCTGAAAACACCCACGTTTGGTCAAGCTCCCCTCCAGCCTGCAAGGCAAGCTAGCAAAAGGGCAGTTCCCTGTGCTTTGGGGGCTCTCTTCCACTGAGTTTTTCAGACTAAGCTGAACTTAGGCTATCTCAAAGCCCTCAGGCTAAAGCGGGTCTTTGGCACGAGTCTCGGGGTAGGAGGGCATGGCACGCTGGCACGTCGGTGGGTGGGAAGCTGTACCAAGAGCTTCTGCTGAATTTTCAGCTCTTGCCACTGATTTGAGCAAAGTTTTTAAAGGCTCTATTTCAAAAGTGCTCTTGGGTTTAGCAGGGGGGGTCTCTGGGTTATGTCTGGCCTGGTGCTCGGAGTGATGAGTATCAGAGCTCCCATGGATTTTGGATGGGTTTACACTGCTCAGATCTCCTGGAGTTGGGCCCAGCATTCTTCACATGGCACAACTCCAGAAATGGAAGCACTCCAAGTGAGCAGTTTCTTTCCCAAAATGGGGATTCTTCTTTCCTTTGGATGGAAAACACTACAGACAGGGGAAATATTATCTCATTGTGCTGCGAAGGAGAACCATTTATTAACTGTGGGTACCAAATTTAACTCTGGGTATTTTTTAATAGCAGTTGTGATATGAATAGAAGTGTTTGGACCCTTTCCTTGCAATGTCAGGAATCTGCATCGCAGAATAATGCTACTATGTGAGAAATAGCAATGGAAATCAGCGACAGGAGAGAAAAAAAAAAAAAAGTGAAACCAGCTAGCCTAAATTCATGAGAAATTCATTCCAGGGGCACAGATTATATGAAATGGCTCCTTATCTCACTTATACTTGAAACACGTTAATGCTCAAAAAGAGCCATCTTATTGCCTCCTACACTTGCCACATTATGCAAGGATGGCTTTTCTCGCGTGCTCTGGGGCTCCTGAAGCACCCACGCTCTGCTGCTGGGAGACCGGGTGATGGAGTAATCTCCAAATAAAAGGCACTGCTCTAGTAAAACTAGGAGGACAGGCTGAAGCAAGGTCCTGCTCGTGGGTTTCTCATTGCTTTCTCAAGTGGGACGGTTACTTTTATGTGCTAGGAGCAGGGAGGCAATGTGGCATAGTGGAACACAGATGCCTGACTGTGTTCGGGATTAGGCAATGGTCACACAGCAGCCACAAACCATTGCAGCAGATGTGTATGTGTTTGTGTATGTTAGCTGCCTCCCTGAGAAAATGCAGTTACATACCATTTAGATTATCGTAGAATAGTTTAGGCTGCAAAGGACCTTAAAGATCATTCAGTTCCAATGCCCCCTGCCATGGGCAGGGACACCTCCCACAAGACCAGGTTGCTCCTGGTTGACCCGTCCAACCTGGCCTTGAACACCTCCAGGGATGGGGCCGCCACAACTCCTCTGGGCAACCTGGGCCAGTGTCTCACTACCCTTATAGTGAAAAATTTCTTCCTGATATCTATTCTAAATCTACCCACTTCCAGTTTGAAGCCATTCCCCCTCATCCTATCACTACATGCCCTTGTAAAAAGTCCCTCTCCAGCTTTCTTGTAGGTATACAAGATACTGGAAGGCTGCTATAAGGTGTCCCCAGAGCCTTCTCTTCTCCAGGCTGAACAACCCCAATTCTCTCAGCCTGTCCTCATGGGAGAGGTGCACCAGCACCTGATCATCTTCATGGCCCTCCTCTGGACCTGCTCCAACAGGTCCATGTCCTTCTTATGCTGGGGGTCCCAGAGCTGGACGCAGTACTCCAGGTGGGGTCTCATCAGACTGGAGTAGAGGGGCAGAATCACCTCCCTCAATGTGCTGGACACCCTTCTTTTGATGCAGACCAGGATGCCGGTGGCTTTCTGGGCTGCCAGCACACATTGCCAGCTCACGCTGAGCTTCTCGTCAATCTCCCCTTCTCAGGGCTGCTCTAGATCCATTCTCTGCCCAGCAATCCATGTTCTTCCTTCCATTATACTAACCTTTCTACCACTCCTGGCTTCTTTAACCATGGCAAATGAGGACATAATAAAGTTCAGTTGATATCAGCTAGTGTTTTCTGACTAATAATTTCCCAGGACTTCTGCAAGCTTCTCCCATCCCAGGTGAAACTCGGTAATTAAGACTGACCTTTGAAAGCTCCCACTTACAATGGTATCTGCTGGTTCTGCTTAATTTGCTCCCCTGTCTTACACATAAAACTGTGAATAATTGCTGTGGTTTATTAAAGTGGAAAATAAAGAGCTTTCAAAGCACTGAGATCATTTAATTTCCAAACATTTGACAGTATGTAATAGGTATGAGTGTTTTGTGCAGGTTATCCTAATGAAAAATGAGGGGAGTCGTATATCTTACTGTTCCTCTTTTGTACAAGTGTCACTTTGTTATAGTGACAGCAGGTTTACAGGATTACACTGATCTGCAATCCTGCACATCAGGCAGGTGTCTCTGGCTGTGAAAAATCGTAGACTAGCAATATAAGTATCCGAACCACAGCTTTTACAAATGAGCTAAGACTCAAAAACTATGACAAGCTTTTAAAAATTAGATTTTTGGGTTTAAATCTGTTTTGTAACCGATCTTTTGTTACCTCTTTGTTAGCAGAATGCACTTGTTTCTTATTCAGAAGACTTTTATTTAAGTATAATTTTCTTCCTAAAACATAAGTACTTGGAACTTGCTGCTGCCTCTAACAAAAGTAGAGATTGTTACGAAATAGTACCAAGGAAAACAAAACAAGTGAACTTGGATACGTGGGACTGCTAATAAAATTGGATGAGTTGGCAATGTTGTGTTCCTCCTCCTGCACTCTGAAAGAGAATCGAAGACCTAAACTTTTGATACTGTAATCAAAAATATCAAGATATGGATGTAGTTAATTACCAAATATATTTCACTTGCACACTTGAAATTTATGATATACTAAAGTTGAATATAGAAGAGAGTTAACTGAAGGAACACAATGTAGATGGCTTCACAGGAGGCTAAAAGCAAGGCAATGGCTTGGAAAGAGCTACAGAGGGTTTAGGGGTTTGGATGTATATGTTTTGTGTCCTGTGCTGGTCCTAGAGCCTCACTTTTGTATTTACGTTCAGCTTCTCAGGCCTGGGACAGCACAGCCTTGTTTTGGCCTGGGGACCATGACCCCATGGAGTCTGTGCTGGCTCTGACGCCTGGGGAAGGCAGGAGTCCTGCTTTTGCTGCACGGAGCACTATCTGGCCTTTGGGGTCACGTTTGACAAAGCCTTTGCAGAGCCCCCTGAGAGCCACTGGTCCAAGTGCCACATGAGGGAGGCAGGTCTGTGGAAGCTGTTGCCCTCCCGAACTTTCTGCTCCAGCATCCAGAAAGAAGCAGTGCAGAAGTGGAGGCTGAAGCTACCCCGCAGGCACAGCGCAGCCACGAGCCTGGTCTGGAAGGGGATTTCCTGCATTTTCAGGTCTCATCCATGCACAAGAGCAGGGACTCAAGTTGGAGAAACATGTAGGATCCCATCCTGACACAGGAGCATAAAGCTGGTCAGGAAAAAGGCACCCTGCTCCCTCTCCCAAAACAGGCACCCTGAGCACAGCAAGAAGTCCCCGCTACACCAAATAAATCAAATCTCACAATTCACCAGGATTAAGAATTGAAGGGTTTCCTACAGGTTTTATATCCAGGACGATTTATGATTTAATTTAAACACGTAGTTTCCAGCCGTTTCTTTTTGCAAGCAATCACCTAGGCTACATTAACCTGATGGTGATGTACTGCAGTCCCAGGGAGCCCTGGAGAGACCGAAAGAGACAACAGCACTCAGAGGTGTGAACTTCCCCCATTTATCTCGATGGGGTGTGCACAACCTTGCCAGGGAAGCAGGTCCAAGTGCGTTAACCACTTCACCACCAGCATCTGCCATTGAAAGGGCTGGTTGTACAGCAGCGTGTCCAAGGGCCTTTCCCTTCCTTTGGTAGAGCCTCCCCAGCAGCAAAGGATGCAAGCTCAGAAGAGGACGAGGGCTGTACAGACTCCTGGAGCGTGATGGTGCAGGTTATAGGTTTGGAGGTGGCCCTGTGAGATCAGAGAGGTTTTTTTTTTTTTTTATCATACGACTTGTTGCAACAGATGGGGCCACACAGGTGTTACAGTTTAATGTGCTTTTGAACGTGTATCTCTCTGCCTCTTGGGATCTAACGTCAGAGCAGAGGCTCGTTGCAGGCTCCCCTCGGGCCCCAAGCTAACCCTACAGGAGAGCGGAGACAAGGTGTAGCAGATGGGAACTGATCCAAGGGAGACACTTCTGCCTGGTTTGGGTATGGATGTCTCAGCTGGAAGTTTCCTTCATATGAGTGGTATTTCACAGCAGTGGCACAAGGTTTAGCTTGTCACTGATGGATCTGGCACTGCTGCCATGGGAGTGGTCTTTATTAGGACCTGAGCTAACGAACAGGGCAGCTCCCTTTACATTCAGGGCTCTCCTAGCTGGCTGTCAGCAGACAGTGCAGCACTGAGCCCCTCATGTGCCAGTTTGGAGGCTGTGTTTTGCAACCAGACATGTGCTTGCAAATGCCTGTGAAGATGGCAGCTGCTAGGAGAGGTAGTGATCCTTTCCTTTCCTCTGAAGGGGGCTGGCAGCAGCTGCAGCGTGGTAGGGGTTGCAGCCAGTCCCTCTCTTGTGGCAACACACAGCCACCTGAGCAAGGCTTCTTGGGGAGACAGATATGTAAAATTTAAAGTGAAATTGCTGCTTCAAAGAAAGGGCTTTTAGGAATCTCTGGTGCCCAAAGATACAGGTGCTGGACTGCTCGCAGTCCGTCCTGCATTGGCGGGGACAGCCTCTGCACTTCCAGATAGCAGCAAGGAGGGGCTCAAAGCCCCCGTTCATCTCATTCTTGTGAGCTAGGGGCAAACACCTCTTCCAAGAGCAGAGGTGTCTGCAACAGCCTTTTCATTATGTTTATATTTAAAAACCTAACTGTGACTAAATCAGTTTGCATAATAAACAGCTCTAGAGCCAGAAATATTTGCCTGCTCTTGATAAAAAAAGGAAGTCCTCAGATCCTCTTCTGAAGACGGTAAGAAAGTGACAGAGTTTTCCCTTTACAGGATATAAATATGCTGTGCAAATAGGTGGCTGCTGTCGCTGCTTACATTTTGATGTATCTCTTCAGATAGCCTGGCAGCGCCAGATTATTTTAGTGTCAAATCAAAGCCCTGGTTGTGTAAAGAAGCTGAGGAAAGGTACAGTCTGTGTTGCAGCACAGGATGGAAGCTCCAAGAAGACTGGAGGCAGTCCTGTGAGACATGTACCAGCCATGCATACTAAACCTTCCATTCAGCACACCGAAAAGAAAACCCCCTTAGCAGAGCTGCTGCAGAACAGAAATATATGTCTTCAGATTTGGGTTGGAGCAGGGGTGTGTTTTCCTAGGTAGGTATGTGATTCATTCTTACATTAGCTAAAAGAAAATAAAGCTTTTGTTTTCTTTTGTTTCCTTGCGAGACAAAAAAATTAAAGGGCCTGTTTATGCTGGAAGAAAAATCTTGCAGGCTGGTCCCTTTTTAAAGCAGAAAGCTCCCATTGCTGTCCTTGACTTTAACATCAGCCCAAGCCTCCCTGATCTGCGTTCGTCCTTAGCATCATTCTTATCTGGATGCAGGGCAGCTGTACAGTGCCCAGCACAATGGAATCTCTGCATGGTTACTGCAGCCTCCGTGTTCCAGTCTGATACAGTCGCACAGACAAACAACGAGGGGTCAGTAACACGCTCAGGCTCTCTGCAGAACAGATGCATGCACCAAACCCCAGCTCCTTTCCTGCCAAAGGGAACTGACAGCTGTATCATTTTGTAATGCTCAAACTCCAACTGCACATCAGGCCATTTGTGCTTATACAGGTTTTGTAGGAGCGTGACTCAGTCGAGCTTGCGGAGGTCCTCCTATGGCACGCCTGTGTAAGAGAAAGGCCCATCAGGCTCTAAGCCCACCACCAGCCCATCTGGAGGGAAGACGCAACCCAGGTGCAGTCACCCAGCCCAGACACCACCATCAACGTTTCCACGTGCCACAGCCCTGCCTGGCGTTGACCAGGATGCCAGAAGCGCAACCATAACCAGTTACCGGCTGCCGCGAGCAGACGTTCTGCCCCGGTTCACGGTTAAACCCTGCCCGGAGGTGGGGGGCCGGCCCGCCAGGCCCCAGGTAGGCCTTCCAGGCCCCGCCAGGCCCAGGGCATACCCCGAAGGCTCCCGAGGAAACCCAACAGCCCGTTCCTTTAGCAGGGGCTGCGGGGCCTCGCAGGGTGCTCACGATGTAGCTGTGCCGGTTATCAGGGGGGTCCGGGGGAGGGGAACACGGCTGCCCGCCCCGCCACCCCCTCCCGCCGTCAGGGCGCCGCCATGCTCCCCTGACAGGGCAGGGGCGGAGTCCGCGGGACGAGAGGCGGGGTTTGGTATGCAAATATACCCGGCGGCCTGCAGGGTGGGGTGGAGCGCATGCGCACTGCGCGCGCAGTGGAGCACGGGTTCTTACACAATGCGCCGGGTTCCTCCAGCGGTGGGCAGGGAAGAAGGAGGCGGGGTCCAGCATGCAAATGACAACTGGCTTTTGCCACGTGATTGGAGAAGAGGGAGGAAGAGGCGGGACCGGATATGTAAAAAGCG
>VZSZ01007122.1:187769-216548 GCA_013398815.1 Ibidorhyncha struthersii
TGCCCAGCGTGGGGCCACCGGAGGCCCCCGATCCGAGCCCATCGGCTCTCCCGGGGTCCCCTTTGGGCCCCGATTCCTCCCTGGAAAGTCGCCTTGTCGACGGTCGGGACTTAGTCTCTGCGCCATTTTCTTTTTCTCCTCTCTTCTGTGTGGCTTTCTCTCCTTCTCCTCCTCCCCGGGCTGCCGGAGAGGAGCCTTCCACAGAGGCACCGGGCGGCGATCCCCGGCCCCCAGCCCCTTCTTAACGGAGGGGAAAGCAAAGTTTTTACCTAAAAAATATCCCCGAGCCGTTTTTTTATCGCAGCCTCCCTGCCCCCACTGCTCCCCGGCTCTGTTCCTTTCAGGGAATCCCTCCCTTCCCCTAAAATGAAAGGTGATTGCAACATGTTGCTCTTTAAAAGACTCTGCTGCATCCATTTTAAGATCAGTCTTATGTCTTTCCTTGCTATTTAATTGATGTAACTTTACCTTGTTGGGTGGAGCTTTTTAATTAAAATAGAAGCCCACATTAAAAAAAAAAAAGAAAAGACAATTCCAGAAAGGTAGACAGCATCACTTCAGAAAGTTTGCAAGCTAACTGTTCATTTCATTTAGAAACACTATAGGAGTAATGAAATTTTATATATTTGTATATATTTTATATAAACACTTATATGTCTATATATTTATATATATACACATATAATATTATATTTCTAATCAGCCTGATGGCTGCTAACTTTTTTTGACTGTTTATTCATTTTTCTGGGAAGCAAGCTAATTGCAATAACCCCCCCAAGTTGGTAGGTGACAAATTGAAGGGCTTGAGCAGGGTTAAGGGGAGTTGAGGATGCAGCACCTACCTTTGTGTGTATGTGTTATTGTCACTGGGATGTGTAAAGAACTCTGAGCTGTCCTCTGGCTGGTGAGGTGATAGAGGACAAAAAATGGTTGAAGGTAGTTATACTGATTTTTAACACACTTTTCTGGACAATGTCCATGTGCCTGGTTGCGTTGTAGGCTCCTGTGTGTAAATATTTACAAATCTACCTTTGTGTGCGCCTTTCTTTCTGTCAGTTCGTTGGAATGTGATTTTGTGTGTGCAATAGGAGCTGGTTGTAGGGAATATGCAGTTTTTGAACTTTTATTTCCATTCTGAATCTATAGTATGGCTCTAAGAATAATTCTTAACAGAAAAAAGGGTGCAGTGGGTTTCCCAAGAAGTGCAGGAGGAACTCTTGAAGCAACGTAAATATAAGCGTGTATTTGAATTCTTGTAGCCTTCTTTTGCTGGAAAATACTTGTTTAAGGATCATTTTTATTTAGTGAAAGGTACTCCCTGGTAAGCTTTAGTTAGGTACTGATTTACATAGGGGAAATGATGCATATTTGACCTTTCTACTCCAGCTTCCAGTGAACCTCTTAGAGGGATTTTTCTTCTCTGTTGAGACCATGTGCTGTTTTATTCTTGTAAGGGCTTTAGACATACAGCACTTAAAACTCCTCCAGTTTTTATTTCTACCATGTGTTGGAGGAATTCAGTACAGAAATGCAAAGAAAGACACCTTGATGGAAAAAACTGAATTCCTAGTAAATCAAACACACCCAACAAATTCATACCAGTGTAGGTATCGGCACCTTTTTCCTCCTGTTGTAATTGTTTTATGACAGTCATGTAACATCATTGTGACTGATCAGAGGCCCCTAACATCCAAAATCCTTTTCAGTGCTAAAACATGTGTGTAACCCTGTTAGTCTTGATAAGGGAATAATGCGGAATAGACACTGTCCTCTCTGACCTTGTGACCAGGACTGATCTTCCTGAAAACCTGTCACCTCTGCTTGCTCCGAGTCTTGTTTCCTCTACACAGGAGTTCTTTGCACTTTTGTGTTGGGAATTGTCACGCGTGGATCTGAGAACAGCGGTTCTCATTTAGGCATAGTGGTGAGTCTAGCCCTTATATTCTTGTTTTGATCCTATTTAGTGGCAAAGATTAGGAGTGGGTGGTAGGAATCGCAAGTACTTTTTTTTCTCCAGATGTTTAGGATTGGTTTGTACTTTGATTATTGTTAGGTGGCACTTAACAGTAGAGCCGGTCTCCTTTTAGGCTGCCTTTTATCTTTACGTTTGGGGGAAGGGAAGTTTTTCTGGGGGCTGGTACTGACTCATTCTAAATGTTGAATGTACCAGCAGTAAACATTTTTGCTAATAAGAATGTTTTGGGTGACTTCTGGATAGTGTATCAGTAACAGAGCAGCTTAAGTACTTTGAAGCTTCCTGTTGTTGCTAATGTTCCTATCTGGGTCGATGGACGTACTACCTCTGGTTGTGATCACACAAGTTGTTGCAGCTGAAGTAAGGTGGGTGGGGGTGGACCTGCCAGCTCACTGCGGGTCACTGAGGAGCACTCTGGTTGTAGCTGAGAACTGGGATCTGATTACGCACCCATTTCATTGATAGCAGGGTAGTGCTAGGGACGGGGGAGGATGCCAGAAGTAAATATGTGTTCCTGGCTATTTCTTGTCGTTAAATAGCCAGATCACTCCAAGCAAGAGTGTCCTGGGCAAATTCCAACTTGGGTAATTGCATTCCGTCTCAATATCCAGATTCTCCCTCCTGTTTAATTTGGCCATAGTGGGTATTTTTTTTTTCACCTTAACTGTATTTTTAGTATCAGTACGCACTGCAAAGAATTTTCCATGTTCAGTCCTAGCGGTGCCTGTTTGCAAACCATCCTGAGGACAATATTGTGCTGAAACAGCGAGCCTTTTTTGCAAGTAACATCGTCACAGTCTTCAGCATTGTAAGAGGGGAAATGTTAGTCTAAAACTGTCGTTTCCAAGTACAGCTTGGTCATTGAAAATGACCCCTTCTTCACAGATGTGAATGTTGACTCACAACTATGTACTCAGGGAAGGAATCATTCTGATTTTTTTTCCTCACTTGGGAAAATTGCAGGTCACTTCAGATGCAAAAGCTATTTGGATTCTCTTGAGTTTTGCCTTTGCTTTGTTATTAAGGTTGAACATAACCACTTACTACTGAGGACAGTGTTGAGACTAAAAGCAATTTATCTTGACTTTCAGTTCTTCCATTGTGTTTGCAGAGTGCAGTAGATAAAAATTACTTTTGTTTGCAAAATAATCAAATTGCGTTCCAAAGCTACTAAATTCTACTAACTGCTGTTAGTGTCTTGGCTGTTCATCAGCCTGTGATCAGAACTTGTGTAAAATCCGGAACCGTTCTGTGTAGAAAGTGTAGACATCACCCTAAGCGGTGTTTTTATTTTTCTCTGGTTGACTTGACCAGTAATGTTAAGATGCAATTTGAGGCCAGTATCACTGTTGTAACCGTTACAGGATATTAACAGGAGTTGTGTGAATTTGACTGTCCAGCATCACAGAGATGGCTTCTGGAAGTCAAACACACTTGAAGGAGGGGCTTGCTTTAGCAGTGAATTTTTAGGGGGGAAAAAATAAGCCCTTGCTGCTGCAGCATCTTATCACAGTCTGGCAGGTTTTTTTATGTTGGCACAAGCGCTCACATGGCACCTCTGTATAGATCAGGGTGAAAATATGAAGGGGAGTGAGCAAGAGGGAAATTTAAATTAAATAGCAAGAGTGCTGAACAGATGCCTTACAAGTTAAGGAATTTCAGCATGCTTTGTGTTTTGCATTAAATTCATGCTTCGTGTGCAACAGAGCTGTGCACGTAAAAGGTGGGGGTAATTTAAATGCTAACAAACTGAAAAGCAACATAAGAGATCCTTAAGAATTTTCAATGGTTGTGAAACAGTCTGTGGGAGACCAGATTTGTTCTTCCTCGCTGCTGCTTCGGTGGCGCTTTCTGGATGGGTGAGAGTTTTTTTTGAAGGAGAGCAGGGCCACTTCTGACATAGGGCTCTGTGTACCTTACCACTGCTGTTAGAGCCACCGTGCTAAACAGACTTCATGAAGTTAGGAAGCTTGAAGGTAAACGCTTGTGCTCTATTGTCAGGGCAAAACTGTCTTTTAAGTTCCCTAGGAGCATGTTGTCACCAGTGCGTTTAAATGTCAAATGTTTGGCAAGGGATCCAAAATACAAAAGGTAGTTAATGGTATTTAGATGCAGATTGATATCTCCACTGAAAATTTCCTTTCCCTTTTTTGTGATACGTGGAGATGCGAATCCTGAAGAATGTAATTTGTTCCTTCCAACACAAGCCTTGAGTCACTCCCTGCCTTCGCTTCCAGACTGCAGTGCTTGGTGATGAGCCTGCATTGTAAGTGCTGCCCACAGCCTCAGAACAATACCCGGGGTAGTTCTAAGTCTGAAACCACTTAGCTTTTTTATTTCAGAAGTATTTAACGTCAGCCCCCAATCTCTGCAAAATTTCTTAATTTTGTTTTCACATTGATTTTTCAATATGTTCACAGCAATCTGTTGCAGGGCTCATAGAATGTAAGTGTAGCTTTACTATAGGAATCTTCAGATTGTTAGAAGTGTGGGTACTTTGAAGTAAATGCATCATTTCTGACACCTTTCAGAAATGTAAATAAATGTATTGTTGATAACCCGCTCTTAAATATCGTGTGCTACCTAAGTTGTTTGCGTGTATTTTCCCAGCAGTAGCCTCAGAAGGGCTTTACTAAAGACCTTGAGGTCTGTTGTGTTAATTGTTGTGACACATTCAGCATTCAGGTTAAAACTTAATGGGTGTCTTGTGGGAGTGGGGAGTTGAATGCATTTCTGTTAGCCGCGGCCAACTTTTGTTTTTGTTAAAACTCAGCAGAATTAATAAAATGTGCTGGAAGATGTGTTTCAGGGGTTAATGGCCTGTGTGCTTCCTACTTCTAGCAGATTTTCTTAAGATGTTTTTTCTTTTACTACAGTGTTAAACGATATCTGTTATTAACATACTATCAGGGCTACTTTGTTTACTTGGTAAAACATGAAAAAATTTTAACCAGGGGACCAATGTATAAGTGGCTTTTTACATGACTTCATCTAAATTAGGCACACAGTTCATAAACATAATGCAACACAAATTTAGATTTAATTTCATTTACAACTGTGACTTCAGATACTTGTTGGATAGTTCATTGAATTCCAACCTCCTGAGTTGCACTGTCAGCAGAAACTGCAATAATATGTAATTATGGGAAGTACTTAACATCTCATTGACTCAAATTCCTCTGTTAATGATTTCACTGGATTCTTGTTAAAGTAATACCTGCTGAAATAGCACAAGCCACTGCCCTATTAGAGAGAGACTCTGGGTCAGATTCTTACCTGTGTTGTAAATTGCTGTACTTCTGCTAAAATTTGAAGAGTGTATCTGCTTTTTTGTTATTGGACTGCAGGGATGGGCTTTAATGATAGCATGACTATTTAAGAAAAGGATAATTAACATGAGAAATCAGTGCAGATTTTTTTTTTTTCTGTGGCTTTCCAAGATGGGATAGTTGCTGTTTCAATTCTGCTTGAGCTGGTTGTGCTAATGTGATTTCTCATATCCTTGTAAGACATGCAGTCATTCAGACATACTTATTGGCTTATTAAATTGAATTGCCTTTGCAGCCGCTAGTTTTATAGAAACTGTCCCAACTTTTATAGAAAACCTCACACTCTGAAACATGGGAGCAGAATACTACTTAGCATTGTGTATTCTGCTCCTGACTGCAGTTTTGAAGGACTGTGCCTTAGGTTTACAGATCTGAGAGAGGATATTCGTTATAGAAATAGGTGTTTATCACCTTACTTTTCCGGGGCTGTTTCATTTGACTGAGACAGCAGTGTATGACAAATATGCCCAGCCGTACCTTCTCCCTGCATGACTATCTGTTCTGAGTTGTTTAGCACCATCAGCGTTTAAATATAATTAGATTTCAAAACACTTCCTCCCGTTAAGAGAGCAGGAGAAGGGGATGGACTTGCTGCTGTTTCAGCAGCGAGTTTGCTGCTGCCCTGCTCTTCTGGAAGAACAGCTAGAAAATCAGTTTAAAACCCAGTTCTCAGCTACAGTAGGATTATTCCTTTTAAACAATATTCCCAGTTACTGCTGTCCTTACTCTGCTTTTAACTGCTCTCAGGAGCTCCCACTGCCTGTGCTGCTGGTGGCTTCCACTGCCTGTCACTGGTTGAACGTTGGAATTAATACAGTGTTGAAGAGCTGTTCTGGACAGAGCAGAGAGCGCCTTTTCTGCTGCAGGCTCCTGCTAGTTAGTAGTTCAGCTAAACAAGTTGTAGTAGTGGTTTCCCGGTGTATATGAGACTACAGTATTTTTAGCACAGCATTTGTTCAAAATGTTCTGCCTGACATAAATATTAAATAGTTCCAGTGGATTTAATCAGATTTATAGTTAGAAAAGTTTTCATCTTGAATGCTTGCTTTCTAAACTAATGATCATAAGAGTGAACTGCAGTAATACTGTCTGGTGTCACAGCGAGAGTTAGGACATTTGGAAGGTGATGTGAAAAGAGTGAAATTAATTTTGTATTTTTGTCACCTGCAAGGTATAAAGAGCAGTAAAAAGTTGCTCTTGGATTTAGAAGCATGAGCATACATGCATATTTTCAAGTTGAAATTTGGTTTCTAAATTTGACTTTTGTAGCTACTCAACTGATGAACAAGTGAGAGCTCTAGACTTGAGAATGAAAGTGGAGAGCACGGAGCTGCAGTCAGTCTCCCTGAAACTTTTCTTTTGTAACACCTACTTAACATCAATGATTCTTGGACTTCTTTTAGGTAAAAGTAGGATTTTGTCAAACCTCCGTCTGTGCTGCAGTGTCAGCAGGAGTGGTGATATGAAATATACTTTTGTGCCAGTGCAATAAGCAGTATTCTGGGAGATCCTCCAGCACAGCAGGTGGAGATCAGACTTGATGCTTATGGGGAAGTGGGAGACCTTGGCAATTAGTTCCTTATTAATAGCTAGTGATAGAGATGGGGTCCTGTAATTAGGAAAGATGAGTAGAAGAGGGCCAGCAGTTCAAATTAGGTTTGCCTCACAAATTTGCTAGTGTTATCACAAAGTTCTAGTGATGTTTTCCATCATGTCAAGGTCTGATTGTCTGCTAGAATAACATCTCTGTGCAAAAAAGAAGAACCAGGCAGACTGCTCTAGTGAATACTGCGTCTGATACTGTCGCTTCACCCTGGGGAAGTTTCCTTTGTTCATGGCTGTTACTTAAATCTCAATAGCTTCACTTGAAGATGGTCGCAGTAGCAGTCAGCTTAGACAATTAACTGGTACTGACAGCTGCTGTGCGTTTCAAAACTGCCCGTTCCCAACATGGAGTCACAAGGACAGACAGCTTTGAGCATGCTTTACTCCTGTCTTGGAAAGCTTTGGAGGTGGGGGCTTGAAAAATGTCTGAAACGCCTATCTTGATGGGATGGGGGCAGTGCAGGCTCAAATATGGGAGGCATAGCAGGAAAGATTGCGTAGGTGCTTGTCACTCAGCCTCAGCAGACAATACCTCATCAAGAAAAACAACCTGTGTCTCCACCTAAAGTACTCAAATCCCTTTTTAAGTTTGAAGACAAACTTCTGAAATTGGGATGATTGCAGGGTAAAGAGGGACAGCATCGGGCCATTGGGAAATTGTTTTATTAGAAGGCTCCTGTCAGTCTTAGGGCCAAAAGTTGCTTCCCACAAAGCTTCTGATCCATAGATCTTTTTGGGTTCCTTATCGATACTTTTGATATGAATGTATTTGTTCATGTTCACAAGCTTACCATATGCTTTGTGCAGTTGTGAGCTGTGTGGGTGTGCATGTATGTATTTTTATCTTGTACCTTCATTGGAGTAGAGGGGTTTTAGGGAGCGTTATAAAGACAATGGCTTCCTTCTCTAGCAGTATTGCAGAGTGCCAGGCTTCATGGTGCCCACCAAAAGAGGAAGATTTGCTCCTTCATAATTTTGCCATATAGATGGTTGCCTGTTAAAGACAGATGGACGTTCATGGAATTCAGCGCTGCAGCAGAGTGATTCTGCAGTTGGCTGTATCTTTCCATGACTGAAGAGAGATTGATTTCTGCCTGAGGAAAGCTTGGAGTGTACTTGTAGCTTCACTAAAATATTTTGATCGGTGTATGTAACTCATCTTTGGCTAGGTCATATCTGTGTCCATTAAAGACATGCTCCATGGTGAAGATACACTAGCTAAGTGTCTGTTAACGTCGCATCAGCTGCAGTATACAGCTGACAGTCTCTTACAGACACACAGTATTTAGCAAATAGTACAACTTTATTTGGGGAAGTAAGACTCTTACAGTTCTCAATAAAGGCATAGTTCTGATTCTTCAAAATGTCCCTTTTGCTCCCATAATGCTATTTTTAAACGATTTTCTAAAAATAAGACCCCAGTGGCTTTTACTACTTATTGCTCACTTTGAAATCCTAATCATTGATTTGCACAGTCTTAATAATTTTTGCAGCAAGCATCTAAGTCAAATACTTGAAGGGAGGATGCCAGGGGGATGGGAGCAGTCTTTTTTCAGTGGTGCCCATTGATAGGACGAGGGGTAATGGGCACAAACTTGAACATAGGAAGTTCCATCTTAACATGAGGAGGAACTTCTTTACTTTGAGGGTGGTGGAGCACTGGCACAGGCTGCCCAGAGAGGTTGTGGAGTCTCCCACTCTGGAGACATTCAAAACCCGCCTGGACGCTGTCCTGTGCAACCTGTTGTAGGTGACCCTGCTCTGGCGGGGGGGTTGGACTAGATGATCTCCAGAGGTCCCTTCCAACCCTGACTATTCTGTGATTCTGTGTAATAGTAGAACATTTTGCTGTGTTAGGGAATAAATGATAGAAACAAATGAAATATGAGGTTTCATGTTCAACATGCATAAGACTGCATACAGTTTGTCCTGTCTGAAACCCACTGGGCTAATGCATGAGCACTGTTTGGCTGCTCTGGAATGAGTTTTACCAAATGCTTTGTAATTTCTGAAGTGTTTGGCTCACTTCATTACTCAGTGTATACTGCATGGGGTTGAAAGTTGTCTTGTTTCCATCCAAATGTCTGTCAGTTTGGTGCAGCTGGAAGATGTGTGGCAGTGTCTAAATGGAATAATTTTAAGAATGTTTAAAAAGATTTTTTTTTAGACATGGAGCAGAGATGTGGCTTCGTGGTAAAAAGTCAAGAAAATAATTAATAGGGATGGAACAATATCCAAGTACAGATAGCTTTTTCATTTTTCCTGGCATTTGTCACTTACTCTTATCTATTGCCTAACACTGCTTCTGACACATGAGAATACAATTTCTAGAGTGTTATCCAGGACCTTTTTTCTTCATTTATTTGCCACTTCTGTACGTCTCTTCAATTTGAATGACAGTGTGGTAGCTTTTCCTTTGAATGTAACATGGAATAGGTGACCTGTGTTTTAGGGCCAGGGCAATGTACTTTAGTTGAACTTTTTATTGATGGCAATGTATTACTGCTCGAGGCTTACATTCCAGTATTTGAACAAGAGCCAGACTCATCAAAACAGCAGCTGATCTTCCTCTGAGGTTGCACTTTCTTGTTTTGGAGGGGTGGCCTAAAAAGACCTTTTGGGGGAGAGGGCGAGGGAAAAGTAGGCTCTCGCCTTCTGTGGTTTTTCCCCTTTGAAGTATGGTAAGTGTCTGTTGCAAATTTTTAAGTATCTGAAGATAAAGTTGAGAAACTTGTAGTGGTCTTCTAACTGAAATGCAGAGATTTCTAGAGTTAGGGTAGCATAACTAAGAGGCTTCTATTTTTGTGGCCTGTAAGTTTTAGGAGGAGAAAAGTACAGGTGGTGGCAGGGGACAGACACCCTGTTACATAGCTTGTGACGCAAGACGGTTTGGAGACCTGATAACCAGGTAGGAGGGCTATCTTCCTTCATCTGCTCTGCAGTGGGTGCAAGTGGATGGAGTTCTTTCTGTCCTTCGGGACATTAGTAGCTAAGTAAGCTGGCAGTTATTACTCCAGCTCCTGATTTTGTGTGACGCTCTTGCCAGCTATCAGCATAGTCTGTATTGCTCAGTGCTCTGGTCAGGCATGCGAAGATGAAGGGTTGAATATGAAGAGAGACTCTCTCCAAAGCTGAAGGCTGGAAGCACTGGCGAGGGGTGTCAGGAAGCACTGGGGAGGGATGTTCTGTGACACGTGCAAGCTATGCCTGGGATTAAGGTCCTTTGTGCTATACATTGTTATCCTGTCCTGAGGCCATACTGTTTAAATAGGCAACACAGTGGGAGAAGAGGGAGTACTATGCTCTTCTCAGAGGTGGAGAAACAAGAACAGAGTGGGAGTGATTTCTTCCAGCACAGAAATAGATATAAAGCTGTCTGGCTGGGACTAAGAATCAATTCCAACTTGGACTTTTGTTTCTGATTTTTAATTTGCTCCCCAGCTGAAGACTGAAGTGGTTAGCAAAGGGCGGTACAAAAAAAAACCCAAAAGTAGCTTCTGCAGTTTTAGCATATGTTGTAAATTTTTCTTGAATGCAGAACTCATCTCTGGAGCTAAAGCATGCATTTTTTTTTTTTCCTGTGGTACTAAATTATTTCACAAATACCAAAATGTTGTGTGCTGCGTTTTGCAATTAACGAAATGAATGGATTTACAGTAGGGAGATCAGTGGTTTCCTGGTCTGTGTGCGGGATTCCGGTGTCAAGTACTTTACAGGTTAGTCCCTTGTACCATACACGCCACCTTGGTGTAAGCGTCTCCTAACTGTGCCTTGAGCAGTAGGAAGAGCATATTATGTCTTCTGCCAGTTTGTGAAGGCTAGCGAGTGTGTGAGTAAGATCAATTATTGGAGAGATAAAACGGCTGGGATGGGCAGGTAGCAGTTTTAACTTGCCTAAGAAGGTACACTTACAAGTTAGACTGGCCCTCTCCATTTTAATCAAGCCTTTTGGGAAACTGGAAGCAGGAGCTCTTTGGAGATCCATGTGAGGGAATGATTCATTGCAACACAACTAGCATGTACAAAATGGAGGGATGGAGTAGTACTAGTGACGTACCCTGAGGTTTGTACTCAAGTTAACGACCACCAGATGGGGAATAAAAGGCTGCTTGCTCTTCTTTTGAGGACCGAGAACGTCATTGAGACAGTTAAAATGTGCTGTATCTGTTGTAATGCTTCTTGTGCACAGGAAACCCCTTTATGTGTGGATCAGAGTAAGCTTTCCTTACCAGTGTTTCCCCTCGACGCTTAGTTTTTAGCCCTGTTTTTGACTGAAGATTAGGTTCTGTCAGTTTGGTAACAGTGCACCTCCAAGATAGCGAGCAAAGAGTCTTGAATGCTTTCTGGCAGTAGAAAAGGTAAGGTGCAAATTGGGTTCCAGTGCACAAGTATAAATTGCCAGACCCAGAGGCAGTAGGTTCATGTGAACACAAATACAATGGAAGAGATGAACTGTTAGCGACAGTGACCTTGATTAACTTCTGCAGTGTTGCCCAATCCTGTTATAGGTGTCATCTTGATCCATCTTTTTAATAAACAAACACTGGCAGAAATCAGAGTCAGGGTTTCAGTGCTGTTAACTCTGATATCTGCGAATTGTTGTACTGGAGCTGTGGAGGTGTTTGGGTTGCTTGGTCTTGTTCCAGCAGTTTGGAACATCTCTCCAGCTGTCCAGGACAGCTCTGGACATGAATGTGGATAACATGCTTTTTTTTCCAAGAGCCTTTTTCACTTTTGCTTTCTTATATCTTCCCGTGTTCTTCCTTCTCCAAAACCAGGAAGCCTCTCAGCAGAGCTAGCATCTTGTCTGAGTCATAATATCATAGCTGTGTATGTCACCTGCACTTCATTAGGGAAGCATAAGCAAGCTGTCCTTGAAATACCTGATTTTATGAGTAGGTACAGCCTTCTAATTTAAAATATGCTGCTCTCTGGAGTCTGGTGGCTGTCATAAACAATGTTTTTCTTTTATCATCAAGTAGGCTTATTCAGCATCACTTGTATCTAAAGCAAGCTTCTTTCTAGGTTTTAGACTGTTCTAATCGTCTAGATATAAAGAGGAAAGTACAGCTTGGCACTTGATGTTCTATGCTTGGCTTCTTTAGTTGTCAGCATGTGGTCTTGGAAGAGCCTAGCATAGCGTAGTTTTGTTTGCCTCAGTCCATAGATTGTCTCGCAGTGGACGGAAACTGCAACTAGCAATAAGCTGAGTATCCCAATAATTTAATTCTTAAATTGGCTCTTAGGCAAAAGGCAGAAGCACTTGAATGATGAGTCCATCAGCTTCTTGTTTCATAAATGAAGCTGTAAAACTGTCATTCTTCAGCTTTTTCAAACACTGCCTTTTGTGTCTGACATGTTTGCCCCTTTCCTTCTGCCCAGCCCTGTTGCTGAGACTGTTGTCCAGTGCTGCCTAATCTTCAGTTCACAGTTTCGCTATCCATCACTGTCAAAGCGTCAACTCATCTGTGTAGAGGAAAAAGTGAATTTATTGTTGAACCATAGCCTGAGTTAAAATATTCTGTCTTTCTCTGTGTTTGTGAGTAGGCCTCTCTTACGGTACTCAGCTGGTACAATATTTGCCTCTTTCAGGAATCTGATAGATTTTTAATTTTTTTTTCCTCCACAAAGCTGTTGGTGTTGTCTCTGCAAACCAACTGAATCTGGTCTGTGCGCAGTTTAGCAAACAGGTTACATTTGTTGTTGACAGCAGGGATGGCTAGTTCAGAAGGTAGGCTGGAACTCCTAGGAACCGATCTGTGCCTGGGCTTTGGCCATAGCTCATCAGTGTATTGCGTTAGAATGAGAAACAATACTAATGCCCTGGCCACAGTAGAATCATAGAAACATTTTGGTTGGAAGAGACCTTTAAGACCATCGAGTCCAACTGTTAACCTAGCACTGCCAAGTTACCACTAAACCATGTCACTAAGCACCACATCTGTATGTCTTTTAAAAACCTCCAGGGATGGCTACTCAATCACTTCCCTGGGCAGCCTGTTCCAATGTTTGATAACCCTTTCAGTGAAGAAAACTTTCCTAACATCCAATACAAACCTCTCCTGGTGCAACTTGAGGCTGTTTCCTTTTGTCCTATTGCCTGTTACCTGGGAGAAGAGACGGACCCCCACCTCACTACACCCTCCTTTCAGATAGTTGTGAAGAGCGATAAGGTCTCCCCTCAGCCTCCTCTTCTCCAGGCTAAACAACCCCAGTTCCCTCAGTCGTTCCTCATAAGACATGTGATCCACACCTCTCACCAGTTTTGGTGCCCTTTTCTGGACACGCTCCAGCACCTCAATGTCTTTCTTNACTTTCCTAACATCCAATACAAACCTCTCCTGGTGCAACTTGAGGCTGTTTCCTTTTGTCCTATTGCCTGTTACCTGGGAGAAGAGACGGACCCCCACCTCACTACACCCTCCTTTCAGATAGTTGTGAAGAGCGATAAGGTCTCCCCTCAGCCTCCTCTTCTCCAGGCTAAACAACCCCAGTTCCCTCAGTCGTTCCTCATAAGACATGTGATCCACACCTCTCACCAGTTTTGGTGCCCTTTTCTGGACACGCTCCAGCACCTCAATGTCTTTCTTGTGGTGAGGGGCCCAGAACTGGACACAGTACTCGAGGTGGGGCCTCACGAGTGCCAAGTACAGGGGGACAATCACTTCCCTGGTCCTGGTCACCACACTATTCCTGATAGAGGCCAGGATGCCGTTGGCCTTCTTGGCCACCTGGGCACACTGCTGGTTCACATTCAGCTGGCTGTCAGCCAGCACCCCCAGGTCCTTTTCCACCAGGCAGCTTTCCAGCCACTTCTCCCCAAGCCTGTAGCACTGCATGGGGTTGGTGTGACCCAAGTGCAGGACCTGGCACTTGGCCTTGTTGAACCACATACCATTGGCCTCGGCCCATCGATCCAGCCTGTCCAGATCCCTCTGTAGAGCCTTCCTACCCTCAAGCAGAGCAACACCCCCGCTCAACTTGGTGTCATCTGTGAACTTACTGAGGGTACGCACAAATCCCTTATCCAGGTCATTGATAAAGAGAATTGACCCCAGTACTGGGCTCTGGGGGACACCACTCGTGATTGGCCACCAACTGGATTTAACTCAATTCACCACCAGTCTTTGGGCCTCGCCACCCAGCCAGTTTTTTACCCAGCTAAGAGTATACCCATCCAAACCATGAGCAGCTAGTTTCTCCAAGAGAATGCTGTTGAAAACAGTATCAAAAGCTTTACTAAAGTCCGGGCAGACAACATCCACAGCTTTTCCCTCATCCACTAAGTGAGTCACCTTATCATGGAAGGAGACCAGGTTAGTCAAGCAGGACCTGCCTTTCATACACCCATGCTGACTGGGCCTGATCACTTGGTTGTCCTGTATGTACTGTATGATGGCACTCAAGATGATCTGCTCCATAACCTTCCCCGGCACTGAGGTCAGAGTGACAGCCCTGTAGCTCCCCAGATCCTCCTTGCAGCCCGTCCTGTGGATGGGCATCATGTTTGCTAACCTCCAGTCAGCTGGGACCTCCCTGGTTAGCCAGGACTGCTGATAAATGATGGAAAGTGGCTTGGTGAGCACCTCTGCCAGCTCCCTCAGTACCCTTGGGTAGGTCCCATCCGGCCCCATAGATTATGAGTGCCTAAGTGGTGTAGCAGCTCACTAACCATTTCCTCTTGGATTATGGATGGTTTATTCTGCTTCGCATCCCTGTTGTCCAGCTCAGGGGGCTGGATACCCAGAGAACAACTGGTCTTACTATTAAAGACTGAGGCAAAGGCGGCATTAAGAAACTCAGCCATTTCCAAAGGAGGTTTAGTAAACTTCGTGTACTGAAGTTAAAGTGTGTATTTTTAAACAGATTTCTTTATAGAGAATGAAGCTGTAGAGCATTGTTTTGTGAAATAAGTCCCCTGTAGCTGTATTTCACAAGAACATGAAACAGCGCTCAAAACAGATGTGAGCTTCATTTATTAGTGGCAGAATTAGTTTGTTTTTAATTTAAGTTCTTGTGCTTATTCTCCCTTATTGTAAATACACCACCCAGGCACAGGAGCCTCATGGTCAGGCTCTGATCCAGACTAAGAAACCTTAAATCCCAAATGAAACTTGTTAACATGTAGTTCAGGGAGTCCTCTTTGCATGACATCAGTGTGTTTGTGTTTTGGGAGGGCCATTGAGCTGGGGAAAGGAACACTCCTCAGTTTAGTTTTTATAGAGAAGTCCTAGGGAAGAAGTCTACTGACTTGAACATGGCAAATATTTACTTTTTGAATGGAGCTGAAATAAATACGCTATTTGATTTTTCTTTTTTTTTTCTAAGCTGACTTTTTATAGTGTCTTTTTGTGTGTATTAACAGCTTAATCTCAGCAGAGCTCTGGAATTGGTCTTTGCAGTTAAGTCTGTATGAGAGCAGAGTCAAGAAAGCCCTCACTTCAGTTGTTTTCCACCAGTACTGAAAAAAAGTATTAAAAAAAAAAAATAGCACATGGACTGCAAACAAGTATAATGGTGATTTTTATCGTAGTTGCTTCAGAGACTGGAAAGGTAAGTTTTCATTAGTTTTCAGTTCAGACAAGATCTGGTATTCGGAAGAGCTTTCCTTAGAAGTGTTTGAAGGCTTAAAAAAAAATGCAAGTTTGTGTTGTCTCTAGGTTTCTCATAGGTCTCTTATTTCTATTTTGTGAAGTCATTGTCATTTGGCCAGCAAGCATCACTGACACTTGCTTAGTTCTTCATCCTGTAAGCTATTTCTTAAGTCTTAACTGTCTGCTCCCCACCACTGCCAGGTATCCATATAGTATATTATTAGGCAGCAAGGTTAGCACTTTGCTAACTACAAGCGTGTGATTTTTCCAAATCCTGTGATCCAAACGGGTTTATTTACATACAGAGTTAAAGTCAGATCAAATTACTTGAGGAGATTGGTACTCCAAAAAGGTATCAGTACAGAAATAGGTTGTCAAGCATCTTTAGTACATCAAGAATCAAATGACGTTTCTTCCCTGTAGGTCACCACAGTTTTCCCTTGCACTTAATCAAACCAGAATTACTCTTTTATGTCAGATGTGCATGTAGTTCATAAAGCAACTTCTAATGCACGCCTTGGTGGAACCAATGCTGGACTTGACATTAACTGCACACTGTAGCAAAGTTAGATTTTTCTGAGCATGTGATGCTTGTATTAGCAAATTGTCTGCTCGTTTTGCTTGTCTGTGGTTATTGCATTCCCTTTAAAACAAATATTGCAGTTTCTGTATCAGGGTAGCTGTCTTACTGTACAGTACTAGCAGACAGGACTGCACGACTTGGGCAGAGGCTGTAGTGGCAAAGTGTCTTGGTTTATGTTTTAATTTCAAGGTAACTGGTGCTTTAACGTATCTTGTTGTGAATACCTATGTTGAACTGGTTTTCTGGTTGTAGATTCTTTCCTAAGCAGACTACTGAACTGTTTCACCTCTTAAAGATGCAAACAAATGTCCTTAGGAAACTGGGTTGAACTTACACTGTCTCCAACAAATTTGGGGTGTTTAGTACACCATCAATAGAAGAGAAACATTGCTGTTACTTAACTTTCAATTTTATTATACCCTTTTCTCCAGGAGTACCTTGATCTGTCTATGCGGCTTCTTAGTTTTGGAGATGGCATGTCGAGTTAAGTATCTCATGTCATTTGCTGATTTTCACATTAATTCTTTCTTATGGTATTAGGGCTACTATTTATGTAGCTTTCCCACTTACAGGCTTTCCTTAGTACTACCACAAGCATTAATGGAAGCTTAAGGCTCCAGTGTTTCAGTATCAGTGCCTTTTTACATCTGATAGTATCAAGTAAAAGGTGATCACTGGTTGCAGTTGTGATCACAGGGAAAAGAGGGAGTTTTTCTGGTCTGCAAGGGACTGGAGTACAGGAATAGGGACTGGAGTATAGGAAGTGAGATAATTGCTAGTTGTAAAACAGATCCAAGTTCAAAAATAAATTGTTTCACTTTAAAACTTGCAGAATAGTGTCGCTGAAATGCATGCAAACTCGGACAGGTTAAATGTATTCAGGTATTGCGGTTTCAGAAACCGCTGGGGCTGCTGTGCTCTTTTGGGTAAAGCAGAACCAGAACTTACTCTGACAAGCATGAGCGTTCCTTTCTGCTGCTGGATACCTGGATGGTGCTTTCACTCCCAAAAGTGGTTTTGTCTAGCACAGGCTTGAAGTACTTGGAAGAGGAGGATTGGAGGGAACAGTAGGGCTGCTGCTCTGGGCTCTTTGCGTAGGAGCAAACTACTAAATCAGCTGGAGTGGCTACAGCGTTCAAGGTGGTATTAGTCTTTCATGTAAAATTCATAATAAATTTTAACAGATGTATTGAATTAATTTGGACTCTGGTGAGAATCAGAATGACCTTTTAAAAATTTGTCTCAACATATGTAAAACTGGCAGCCAAAAAGCTTTTAAAAATAGTTTTTCCTAGCCTTACATGTGAATCATTCAGGAATAAATTATCAAAATGTAAATAGTCTTAGATGTTCCTCGTTTCCTCTGCCTATTTCTGCTGTCAAATAATCAACTAGAAAGAAATATTTCTTAATTTTTCCTTTGAAATACTCCTGAAAATAAGCTATGTATCTTGTATTTTTTTTCTCATTTTGCGTTATATTAAAGAGGAATAACAGTCTTGAATCCCTATGGTTGCTTCTGTAGTGCTCACAGTTTTTTGAGGATGTTTCTAACCCTCTCACCAACCAAGCTCTTAAAATATTTAAATAATGTTAGGTTTCATGTTCAGAAAACTCAAAAAGTACAGTGTGTGATCATGTTGCAGTAGTTGTAAAGCAGAACCTCTGATATGAAAGTAATTTGTTAAGCGCTTGGAGTTTGAAGTGCAGTGATAAACAAACTTTTGATGACTCTGCACCTGCAGCATATTTCCTTCACTTTAAACAGCTCATTTAGTGACTATGATAGTGGAAGCCATTTGAAAGCTGCAAAAAAGAAAGCTGACTTTTTCACAACTAGTTATTTCTGCCTAGGGACTACTATGGACTACTCTTAAAATTGAGGAAAGAGGTAACCAGAAGCAATTGGTTCAGTTCAATTTCCAAGGATTATGCTTGCTTTCCTTTCTTAGGCTTTACATGTGAAACAAATAAATAAATGTTGTTTTCCCCTTCATAAGTCAAATTCAATTCAGTTGTGAGTTTTGTGTAAGGTGGGATCTGAAAGTGTTGGCTGTGCATTTAATAAAATTCTTATTTCCATCCAAAGATGTAAGCCATTATTTATTAAAAAAAAAAAAAACAAAAAAAAAACCAAAACAAAACCAACAACAAGCCTCAACAAACTGATAACATATATTGTGTGGAGCTTTTTAATTGAAAAGGTTAGGAGTTTATTATACATAATAAAGTAACCACAGCATGTTATCCTGTATTAACAGGTTACATTTTATATTCGAGTATCTGTATCAGCGTGATTTAACAGTTGTCAGATAGTGAGACCTGACCTGGATTTAACAAAATAAACAGATTACAGGTGCATAACGAGGTTAATCAATGATTTAAAGTAACATTTCGTGTCTGCTGATATAAATTGAAGACTTCCAGTGGAATTTGGTGCACCGTATCTAGGAGCTGTACTTAGGAGTCACATAAGTATTGCAATCATAGCCTTATTTTAAAACTCACTTTTAAAGCTACTGTGACCTACGCTGCTTCTTTCTACATCCTCTATCCCTTTTTTTTCAGAAGATGAAGGAGTACAGTTGGAAGTGCAGAAATCTCAATTGTCATTAAACATTTACCTTTTGTTTACTTTCTTGTGTATTTTAGCAGGAATCAGGTTTCTTGTTATATGCTAATTGTGATACTGGCCTTAAGGCAGGGCTGTGGCATTCCCTCTCTTGTCTTGAGAGTGGGGCTTGAGGCAAAGCTGACTCTGGCGATAAGATGCTTGTAGACAACCGTTGAAATTAGCCTGGCACTAGCCTGGCACGGGTGAGTGATCATTTAACTCACCCACAATGGCAACAAAGGTGAAATCAGGCTGTCTCCATCCAGTGCAACCCTATACTTCAAAAAAATTATTCTAGATAGGAAAAAGAACCAAACCACACCAGCTGAAATTAGTGTGGGAGTTCCTCCTGCAGTGAGGAAACAGTCAGAGTGTGAAAAAAGTAATGTAAGTGCCTGGTCTTCTGAAACAAACTTTTTATAAGACTTGGGCCATGCTTCCCCCATCAGTTCAGCTTAATAGGCATGACATTAAACAAGTAGTAGGAGAATCATCAGACTCCAGCATGTAAAACAGTGGTACTGCTTGGCAGAGGTGATGTAAAGATTGTACCAACTACTTTTCTGTCTTGCAGACTCAATTTATACTCTTAATACTGAGGATTGTGGAGGCCTTATGTTGTTCCCAAGGGTGCCGCCTCTTCAAGTATTTCCTCCCTACAGCAAGCAGACCAGCACTGGCCAAAGCCATGTCATGTTGTCAAGGGATGGTTAATAAAAGGCTTTGAACAAATGCCATTAGAGCCTCTCCTCTGAGGATGCTGAGCACAGCTTGTACTGCTCCCAAGTGTATAAACTGTGTGTGATCCTGACTGCTGACAGGAGGCTAGTCATTGAGTGCTGCGAGAGAAGCTTTTCTGTGCAACTGCTTTTCTTTTTTTTTATCTTTTGTAAAATTTTTGCTTGGGGGGAGCCCTTGTTCTGGGTCAAACCCAGGATAGTCAAACATGCCGGCCCTGTCCTCATGTGGTGTTGGTGCGAATACAGGCTCTGTGTGAGCTACTGTTGAGATGTCACTCTTGCACTGAGGAAGTGTTGGGATTTCAGGGAGTCTTTACTAACTGCTGCTTCTTTTTAGTGAATCCAAAAATGCTAGTGATTTACACAACCAGCAAGTGAAAATATTTTTCTAGTTGCCATTGTTGGAGTGTAATTATTCCTTACAACACAGCAGTTTTCCTTTTGGCTAGTGAAGTTTTTAGAACTAAAACTTTACTTCTTATGCCCCTAAATAATATCAATCCCTTTATTTTTTTAATATAGCTGTAGTTTCTATTATCCTCTCTAAGGACTAGGAATTACAGTTGTTTCCCTCTATTTTTTCCTGATTCACCTGTCTTGAAAGTTGCATGCGGTGAGCAGCTGTTGACTTTGCATCACAAATTGTGGTGTTTGCACCTTTGTAATGATGGTATAAAGAGCAGTTGGAGGCGGAAGAACCTTCTGCTAGGGGCACTGACTCAGTCTACGGATGGAGTACAGTACATGAAGTTCTCTGTCTGCAGTGTGAATTTGTCACAGATTGCACCAAAAGATTTTCTTTGCTCTTGACCCAGTCTACTGAAGTAACTCTCAAAGCTGTTTCCCAGGCAATTCTTTGTCAAAAATCTCCAGAAGATGATTCAGCCCAGCTACCTGTGACAGCAATGCAGGTGGGAGCACAGTCACTGCACTCCTCATTAAGGTCTAGGCTTGATTATTATTCTATAGTTGAGTGTAAGCTGGGGTTCTCCCAGCTGTGAAGCAACCAAAGCGCAAAAGCGTCTCTGGTGTAACTGCACTTGGTGGCTGAGCAACTCCGAGTGTTTCAGTCCACCCTGGCTTGCACATCCTTCATGAGAGGGGATTGCTGAAGAACAATGTGTTGTCCCAAAAATTCTGCAGCACAAATTGCTAGCCAAGAGCTCTTTAAGGAAAAGGGTTCCTGCAAACCAGGAAAATGAGGGTTAAGTGAACTGTTGTGCTTTAGACAGTCAGTGTTGAAGTAAGGGACAGGTTATCTTCAGCAGCCCCTGATAGCTAAGAAGTCTAAACATGACTGGAGATGTTGCAATTGCCCTTCTGTAGCAAACACTTCAGAGAACCAGGGCAGAAGGCAAGCAGAGGCGGGAGTGCCTCTGGTTCTTGGTCCTGAGCGACTCATGGGTGACCCTGGGCAGTTCTTTTTGTCTTTATCTCTGGTGCAGTGCATATGTCCCGTCCTTCGGTGGCGTGGATCCGTCCCTCCCTTTGTCTCTTCCTGAGAGAAGATTGTGTGTGACAGCACCGCGTGACGGTTTCTATGCTCAGCCTTGGATCTGTGCTAAAGGTTTGTTGCTTTCTAACTCTGAAAATGGGATTAGTCCCCCTTGCAGTATCTGTTTGCCCATAAATTTCACTTTCTTTCATAATTTTAAACTAGGTTTACACTCCTGGATGCTAGACTGGTTTGTGAACAATTGTCCAGGTTTTCTCAGCCAGTCTGTGCTTCCTGCTGTGCCAGTTATGTTAACTGCAATTTCGCACAATGGGGAGGAAACGGGTGTGAATTTGGAAAAGCCTGAGATTAGATGCTCTAGTAAAAATTGTTTGGTGTTAGTGGATCTAAAAGAAATCCACAGGAAACCTACCTGTAACTACTTTATGCAGACTTTTTTTTGTTTTTTTTTTTCCTGAGCTTATTGGTAACAACTGTTTCTCCTCAGCAACATTCACTTTGTATACCCCAAGTCCTCTAGGGTCTCGGTCATGTGTATTTGCAAATTGGAATACAGATTTATCTGCAATGAATGTAAGGCTTTTGAAACCAGAGAGGTAATGAAGCTCAAGCTTGTGGCTGTCCTTTGCTTGCTCTTACCTTTTGCATTTTGGATCTTCTTGTGATACTCAGATACAGGCAGAGTTGGCTTTAAAAAGGGTCGTTGACTGCTACAGTTGTCAAACTTTCCACTTTTCTGACTGTTTGGACCCTTTCACTGGCTGTGGAAAGTAATTCTGGGTTAGTTTGAGGTCGGAGAAGGAGGAATAGATGCTTCCTGAAAGCAAGGTGGCCGTTGGACATGACAACGGCTAGGACTGAAGTGGGCATGTACCATATAAACTTGCACATGCTTCCAACGTGGCTTTATTTTCACAGTATTCTGGAGCTTTCCTGAACCACATGGTGCGCACTGTGTGGATTTTTCCCTAGATCCTGCTCTCAGCCTCATCCTGGCCTCCCGATGTGCAGAGATCTGATGAGCCATGGCTTTTGAAACTTGAGGCAAAAGTGTATCTGCAGTTTTGCTGCTTTAATGGTGTATATGCAGTGCATAACTTTGTTTATTCATGTGGGTGTAGACTCATTAAACGACAGGAAAAAGTTGCTGAAACTATTCCTGCCCCAGTAAGGGAAGGGAAGAGTGTTAGTATGCAAGGTATTCAGATTCTGAATGGAGAAGGCTATGGAAAGTAAGTACTTCTACTCACAAGAGTGTAGCCTTATAAGAATAAATATCACTAGGGACAACAATGAGGTTGCTCTTATCTTGTTCCCTTAAGGGACTACTCTGGACTTTCCTCTCTTCCATGCCAGCACAGCAGCATTTTAAGCTGTACACTGATGTTGGTCATTTCCCTGATGTTTTAACTTGCTCTTCTGTTTTATTCTGCATTGTTAGTGGAAACATACTAATGGGTTTCAGTCTCTAACTCTTATTTTTACAATTACAGGAGAATGTTTTACATCTTGGGAATCCCTGGAAACACATGTTTCTGTTCGCATTTAACTTTTTTGGTTTTGAATGCAAATAATGGATTGAAACTTCATTGTTGCCTCTCGGTTGGGAGCCCTTTGGCATGTGTAAGAAGCAGCTATTAATTTAGCCTTTCTGTACTGATCAAACATGCATTTTCATGCTTTATAAGGCTTCCTTAGTCTTGTCCTTTGTATAATATCATCTACTGCAATTCTACTTGCAGTGATTTTATGCATGTCTTACACAGCAACTAAGATCTGCAGAACAGGCAATGTGAACGTGCCACCTCTCAGAAGAGACTGTGTGAAAGGCACTGACAGGTCATTAAACTTGCTGCTGCTGTCTACACTGTGAGTTGTTTTGCAGCAAAATGCAGTGTAGCAGTTTCCTAAGGTCAGCATCCCTTTATACCACATAGCTATCTCAATTACTTAGGCATTAATTACCCAGAGTATTAGGTACTTCCCCAGCAGATGGAAAAATGAGGTGCACAGAAAATAAGTGATTAATCCAGTGTGGCTGAAAAAATTTGAAGGACTCAGAGCATGTGCACTAAAGAGTATCTGACCTTCTCTTTCCAAACAGGCTCTTGCAGCGTGTCCCACTTACCCAGCTTCTGCAGGTTGGTTTAGATTGATGAAATGCCAGCAGTGACATTTGCTTCAGGTTAACTTCGTGTCCCAGAGGCTTCAGTCACACAGATAGGAGTGATCGGTCTGTGGTTTTTGTCTGGCCTCCTTAACCTATCCATGAGAAGCTTTTGAAGTTTGGGGTGGATAAATGAGTCTGCTCAGCTTGCAGACTTGGTCCTGTGCCTGTCACGCTCTCTTGCTGTTAGCAGTTGTCACATTGTTTACCTCTCTTCCTTAGACTGAAGTTGCCCCAGGGTTTCAGTGGAGCAGAAGGTGCGTTGATCTTGTTTTGCAGACTTCATGTTTTTAAAATGCTGTGATCCTTGCTTGTACAGTAAAACTTTGCTGGAGAGTAAGTGGAACTTCTCAAGAAGTTGGTAGGAGCTATCCTAAAGGACAGAGAATGGCTGGAAACAATTCTTTCTCTCTCTCCTGCCTTCCCCCTCCCCCGCCCCAGTCAAGATTCATCACCAAGTCATTCGTCATTCCACAGGTTTCTTCCTTTCCCTCTGTTCAACAGCAAGTTATCCAGGGCCTTCAAATGACAGGACTAATGAAGAATGCAGTAACTAAGGGGTCTGTCTTGTTCTGAAGCCAAGTTTCGCAACACAGTCCTTTTAAGGAAAAAGACAAAATATCTCTCTGTCCCTGTAGTATCTTTTGCCTCAAGTAACTGCTGAAGTGTGGAGAGGGGTTGCAAGGTCATTGGTTTTACTCTGTTTCTATCGAAAGTATTAAGTTTTCAGGCTTTGGCAGAATTGGATGCCAAGTGGTGTGGTCAGTTCTGGCTCAGCCCAGGAGGAGTTTTGTCTTGGAGTAACTATAGCCTGAAAAATAGGTTGACTCAAATCTATTCAGTGATGATATATATCTTCATTCGAACCCTTAGAAAAAGGACAAATGCACTCTGGTGGAGTTTTACTTTTAGTAATGAAGTTCCGGCCTTAGAAAGGCTGGCTGTTTGGCTATCCTGCTGCCTTTTCATGAAGCTTTCACGCTTTTTTTCCCCCCTATTTCTTCCCTTGTATGATTGGAAAATGAATGACTGAGGATCTAAGCTTCGTGACCAAGAGCTGCTTTGTGTGTTCTCCTTGTGCTTAGTCGAAATTAATTCAGTTGTTTTGCAGTAAACTATAAAACTCAGATTTTATTCTGGTTTATGGAGGGAAACAGTGAGCGCTGTTGTGTCAGCCTCCTTGAGCTGGTGCACCTGACCAAGTGGTGCACCTGAAGTGAAATAAGTTTGTGATAGCACACTAATTGTACTTTATTTGAATTTGACTTCAAGAAGGATTTTAAGGATTTAGAAATAGCTTTCTGTAGCAATGTTGATTGTGGAGATGTCTTTCAACAGTGGTAAAGAGTTGCACATGAAGTTGCTTTTGAAAGGTATGTCTGTGCCATTATGTATGTGACATTAAGACGCTCTGAATGAGGAAGCAGAAGCCCAGCAGTCTTGTTTCAGTATCATTGTAGTTGCTTTCCTTTCTTGACACCTACAATAAAAGCAGGTCCTGCTTTTAGTTAATTTCATGCTTAGGTTATGGGGGACTCAAATCGTGGTCTTGGTGTTTCAGTCACTCTCATTTTGGGATTCCAAATGTTTTGCAGTCAGCTGTTGGAGAAACAAAACAGCACAGCAAACAGACCTGCAGTACCTTTCCAGGGTAAATGTTTTATGTGTATTCTGTAGTTGTGTAAATAGGGCCATTAAGCCAGTAAGTGACATATCCAGTTTCACATGGGAAGTTTATTTCAGATTGTGGTTTTCTGCTCCAGAGTATCATCCACAATACCATCATCTCTCTCAACAATGCCTTCTGGGTATGTTTTTTCTGCTTTTGATACTTCTAGCTGCATGTAGATGTTCTCCAGTTTCTGTACCTTTCATACCTACAGTTCCATTTTCTGTCAGTCTGCCCTGCTTTATTGGGCAAGGTGGTGTCTCTGATACCTGGATGCAGCTCTGTTTTCTGTCCAGTAGCTTTTCTTCCCCCTTTTTTGGGATACAGCAATGGCAATCCATTTAAACAAACTAGAAACACAGTGTAATCAATTACTGGAACACCATGATGATACTGCGACTTCCTCCAACTGGAATACAAATATTTTAGAAAAGTTTAAACATCTTCGGACTGGTTAGGTGGGATTACCATTGTACATGCCTTTAAAATTGTTAAATCAAAACATGTAAAGTCAGATGACTAGTCCAAAGTCGTAACTGGTCTAACAGTGAGAATCCTGATCCCCCATGCCTCAAACCATGCCACTATCTCCGTATGGTTGCTCTTCTGAGCCATATGGGGTCTGCAAATGGGCTTTTTATCTCCGCACAGCGGTTGCTTTCTCAGGTAATCAGTTTATAAATGGACCAGAACCTTACAGAGCAACCTTTACATGTGAGATTACTGTTGGCTGTTCAAGTAATCTGCTAACCCCGTCACTGTTCATGTTAAAGATCTTGGATAATGACTAAATGTTACAGACTTTCCAGTTGCTCATATAATCTATATATTGTAAAAGTTAGTGCAACAGTAAACCATTTTGATCAGATGCCTAAGGCAAAAGTACACGTTCTTTGGAGGAATATGAAGAGTATTTTAGACACCTGGAACTACATTCACGTGTTTGAACATTCATAGCCTTTCTTGGCATCATTGCAGCGACTGAACCTTGATAATTTTAATAGCAGTGTTTTTATACCAAACATAAACGAAATTAGAACTCTAAAAGTAATATGATTTGGCAAAATAAATGGTAACAAATGATAAAATGAGAGTAACTTGAAAGTAAGAGATCGTTTTCTGATAATCTGCAGTTTTAAGATGACTACTTTTCAGAAGAGCCTGTGGGAGAGGAGAAAAATCAGTAAAATTGTTTTATTTAGGTAATACAGAGTCTTTTTGCTTTGCTTACTTTTGCGTCACAACAGGTGAGAAGGAAGTCAGCCTAAATAGCTAAGGCTGCAGTTGTGGAGTAAATGGTCTAACATAGACGTGGTGGCTCAGCTGCGAAGGCACTAACCATTCCTCAAGTGACAGGAAAGCTCATGAGAAGTACTTGAACTTGACCAGCATTTGAACCTAATCCAGTGTTACTGAATTACCTCCCTTTCAGCTGCATAATTTAGCAGTGGAACTGGAAGAGTTTTTTTGTTTTTTTTTTTTTTTTTTCGGGGGCGGGGGTGTGTGTGTCTTTTTTTTTAGACTTTCCTCTCCTTTCCAGAGGAGAGGCTGAAAAGACCCTGCTAGTTTCATCATACATGTCCTCCATACTGATAGTAAAGGGCTTCTTCTTGCTAATGCTCCAGGTTCAGGATAGCTGAATGTACCAGTAATAGAGAGAGAACTGTACTCGTACAGACCAATGATCCTGAAAGTATTGAGAGCTTGTATGCTTCTCCTGTAACAAATAACTAATATTGAGGCACTGGACTTAAACTGGGGCAGAAATTTCATCCACTCATCTGAAGCAGAAGTGTTACTGAAGCAACAAGAAGTTAAAAAATGTTTTTCTTAGTTTGGTAATGTGATGAATTCTGCATGCTGTGTCTTCGGATGCGGGCACAGATTTCAGCCCCAAGAATCAAGTAAGCGTAAATCACCTTTCTGGACATCAGTGTAGAGAAACATTGAGATAAGGCTTTGAACAGATAAAATAGCAGCCTACATACCAGTTGAGGTATTTCTAGGCTGTCTAATGAGAGGAAAAGCAATTGGGGTGTTGCTAGAACCAGAAGAAAAATAGAAAAAGTCCTTTTCCTTAGAACCTAGTAAAACATTTCAAAAGAATAAAGGCAGCTGGCAGAAACCTTTCTGTAAGCAGGTTAATGAGGTATTCAAATTGTGCCCACAAAAACTTAAAGGAAGGTGAATTGAAAGACAGCTAATACGGAATGCTAATAGATTTATCTGGAAGAGCTACTGTTGACCAGAAACTGGTGTTACCAGGTGTCAGTTTGCCAGCTATCTCACTTAATGTAGGAGAAATTAGAAGGACCAGATTGTTGCTCGCATCTTTTTTTCTCATTTCTTAAACATAAGAAAAAAAAGAAAAAAGAGAGCTTCTAATGCAAAATGATGGAAATGTGATAAAAGGGAGCGGTGCGAGTGGGGTAAAATGGCATCCATAGTATTCTCTATCATGTGCCGTTCTCTATCATGTGCCGGCAGTACTCTCCCAAATAATATTGATAGCTGTACTGATTGGGCATACAAAAACTTATGCCCCTCTCTGACTTCAGGATTTTGTTAGAAAAGTTGCCATCAAAACTGAAATTAATGTAGGAAGTAGGCCTACTTCCCCTGATTGTGATATGTAAGTAATCTTTTTGGGGAGGGGTGGAGTGCAGACAAGGGTGTTCAGAAGTGTTTTAAAAGCAGATGAATTTGTCACATGAATTAGAACAGTATAGTCCCACATAATTGTTTTGTCACCAGACTGATCTATTAGTCCGGGGTGGCTGTAGTTACGAAAGGAGACTGCTCACCTTTGCTGTCCATTGCTGCTCCAGGTGGCAACTGCCTGCTGGAGGAGGGCTTTCTTTTGCTTCATCTCTGTTCTTGTCATGCTGTAGTTAGGGATGCCTAACCTTTTACAGCTCTGTTCCTGGATAAAGAGTAAAACTGCACTGTTCCAGTAGTACGTATATACAAGTATTGCAAATAGGGTTATGACTCAGCCTTTCCCCAGAGACTTAGCGGTGAAGCGAAGGCGGGGGGAGAACAACACAGAGCCACGGACCAAAAGTGCTTAGAATTTCCCATCCTTAAATCAGGCGTCCTTGTAATTAAACAGAGTTGAGAGATGAATCAACGTACAAAAATGCAGAGCTGCTCGTGATTGTTGGAGGTACAGGGGGAATGGCAGGAATAGTACAGGGACTGCAGTAATCTTTTGGAGACATACCAGGCTCGGCATTAACAGAGATGCAGTGCCAGAGACATCAAGCTTTCGAGAACAGAAGAGATGCCAGAAGCTCTGTTTGGGTTACAGGATACTGAAGGGAGAGCCTTAGGGGTAATGGATCCCTGCCCAGTGAGCATAACCCCTGTCCCCACTGTAACCTTGATGCTGGAGAGAGACTTTTCAATTTTAAATATCACACGACCTCTTGGGGGTTTGAACTTTGCTCACAGTAGAGAGTGGATCTTGCTACTGCTCTTGGAGAAGGAATAGTATTTATCTCCTTGTTTAGTGTTAGAGGGAGCAGGCATACTTAAAGGAAGACATAAAAGGCAGGAAAGGAATTGAATGTGTGATAATGTCTGACCTCGTTCTGTAGTTCATGTGAGGCTGGACCTAGTCAACTGCTGATCAGCTGCAAGCTGGGAGGGAGTTACTGGAGACCGGAAGATTCTTCTAGGAATCAATATGCTAAATATATCAAAGAAGATATATTGCAGACAGGAAGACTTCCATTGATTGCTTCTGTGTTGATGAGGTTTGCTGTGAGATGGCCCGCTGTGTCTTAAACTTTTGTTCCCAGTTCAGTCATCCATTGCTTGTGTAGTTCAGTTGGAGGTGATGCTGTATTGGTTTCTGTGAAGCGAGTATACAAACTGGAGTGAAATGGCTAAGTTTGTTTCATGTCAGCCACCAAATAAACATCAACTTGGACTACTAGATAAAGCCAGTCTGGAACAAAGCACTTTTGTGTGATAAGCCAAGAAAAGAATTCTGTCCTTTTTAATGACCCAGTCTCCTGAACTTCCAGCTCCATCCTCAAAAAA
>VZSZ01007122.1:216555-262444 GCA_013398815.1 Ibidorhyncha struthersii
AAGAGCTTTAATGCCTTCTGAAAACATATATACGTCAGCTTGAGACTCTCTTGAAGTTCTTCATTCTTAACCTACCTCACGGCATTGTGTCAGAAAGCAACACCATTGAGCCTGAATACTAGGCAAATATTCCAGAATAATTTAATTCTTAAGAGACATGTCTGGGAGGTAGTACGCTTACCTCCATGGAAGTAGTGAATTGAAAGTGTTGTCCAGGGTGAGAGCTCAAGTACCTATCTGGCCTCAGCTGTGCTTGGGTGAAAGCCTTCCTGCCGATTTTTGCCTTCTACTTTCAAGACTGTGAGCACAACCTCCTGTTCCCAGCCCCTTTGGGCTGCCTTTTAGCCACAGGACCTCTATGGACGACCCTCCTGCTAGAAATCCTTTGGTAGGTGGCAAAGGAAATCTGAGTGGTAACAAATACTAGCAAGCAGAGCTAGTTTAACTGGTCAGGCACTATTTTTGCTGCTGTACCAGGCTGTAATTGTCTGAAAATACCAAATCATTGTAAGCCGTGCAGAGGACTGAGGAAATGGATGTCTGACTCCAGCGTTTCCAGGGTATAGCCCTGGAACTAGTTTCCAAGAGCAAATATTAATTTCAGCTGGAAAGCATGAGTGAGCTGGAAGGGAATCTAGTGATGAAGGTAAAAGACTGTTGCATTTTTCACTTTTTTTTGTGAAAAATAATCTTGTGGTTCTAAGCTCTGAAGAGCATTGAGCTCAGTTGCAGGTTTTCCACTGATTGGTTGCTAGAGAAAAAAAACTCTATGTTGGTATGTGCCTCCTTAAAAAGTACGTTATAAAATGAGTGTACATAGTTCTATGTATAGCATCATGATGGTTTTTCTAGGAACTTACCTATTCATCAAGTGTAAATAGATGGCTGTTCACTTCAGCCAGTGTTTTAGGAATCTGTGAGTAAACTCTCTGTGGAAGATAACCCAGGCAGTTTGCAAACAGCCTGAGCTTCCAGCTACTGGCTAAACTGAAGAATCGTAAGTGTGAAATGCACTGCGAAAACATTTTTGCCAGTGAAATGTGTGTTGTCCTGGTGGGAAGAAGGGTTCTGAGAAATTGCTTCTTGGCGATTCAGAGAGTGTAGGTGTCCGGTCCCCACACAGTTTGCCAGAGATGCCTGCAAAGCTCTGTCTGCTGTGAAGTAGATTTTGCTGTTTAGGTACATGAAAACTCTTAGGTGTTTTATGCTGTAACACCAAATGTTCCACATAACCTACCATGTGCCTGTAGATCAAAATATAGAAAATTAAGTCTTGTGCTTTAAATGTATACACCAAAGCTCTAGAAGTTTTGCCAAGTTCAGGAGGATCGAGGAATGACGTAGAAGGCAACTTGGAAGCTTGAATGTCAGCATTCGTATGTTGTTTTATGTTGTCTTATTGCAGGTGTCTGAAAACTGTATCTGAAGTTACAGAAAGCAATAGATTAAAATCATATTCTGTGGAAATGTGACTGTGGGTATGTTTCCACTAAAATGAGTTGAATGTTTTGAGGTTATACGAGCTGGTGTCAGTTAAGGAGATAAATTAATTTGTGGTGAAAGACTTGGAGTCAGGAGGATGAGGCTTGTTCCTGGCTCTGCAATGCATTTCCCATGTGACTGTGAAAGTCACAAAATCCTTGTGTTGCAGTTTCCTATTCTTAGTGCAGGGATAGTAGCCTTTTTACAGGCACGGTAACATCTTTACAATTAATTAAGCATTAATACCTTAAATCCAAGATCTCTGGAAATTCTGGCGCTGTGATCTGAAAACAGTTGCCAAAATCAGCACAGCCTTTTAGGTATCCTGAGGAGGTTACTTAATTTTAGTTGCATGTGTGACAAAAAAAACCCCAAACATACAAACACACTCTCACACAAAAAAACCCAACCTGGTGGGGATTCTTTGGGCATGCATACATTGTTCCCTACATTACAGGGACGTTGACTGTAAATGATGGTGCCTTTTGAGGTGTGTTTGAGGTGCTAGTTCAGCCTCAGCTCCTTTTTTGATCTACTTACAAAGAACATTTAAGGACCTAAAGATGCTTCTAAATGAGTTTATTTACAGTGCAACTATGTTGCTCTTTTCCTGTGCTGAATCTGTTTCCTTGGTGCTTTAAAGGACTTTATCATGCAGTACAGTTGTCCCTGAGCATGGGAAATGTCACTCAGAGTAGAAATTGATACCAATAAAATTACTGTGCTCGTGTAGATTTACTGAGTGCCATCTCCCATTTCTGACCTGTCACTTAATGTGGACCAGTCCTAATCTGAGTAGGTGGGCTACCACCAGCGCATACTCATGACAGCTGTCACGTTGGATTTTCTTGGTGGGGCTGTTACTGGAGGGAGGTAAGTGTCTCCTGCAGAAGAGAAGCATGAGGAGGCCTAGTCCTCTTTTCTTTTCACCTTTTCTTTTCCTCTTCCCTCACTACGCCCCCTTTCCCTTGCTGTGTGCCTGTCATGTCAAGCACTTTTGGGGATAAGAATAAGATGATTTTAATTGGGGGTGGGGACTGCAATGTCTAGACTATATACTTGTGGAAGTAGCAGTCTAAACTACAGGATTCAGCAGGCCTAGTATTTCAGCTTTATGCTCTGTTCCTGTATCCTTATAATCTATTTGATGTGAAATACTTAGAGGCGTAGGAAGCTAGGTTTCCCATCTGCCAAATACGATTGAACTTCCTATAGCCGTACTTACCTATTTAATAAGAAGAGTTGCATTTCTTCAGGGTCTGTAAAGCATTTAAAGGTCATTGAACTAAAGACCATATAAATGCAGCTGTTGCCAAGATGAATTACCTTGTGCTGCAGGAACAATGAATCCATCTAGGACCTCTGAAACTAAGATTTTTTTTTTTTTTTTTTACAAATTTTGGATCACAGAAAATATTGGTATGGGGTGGGGAAAAATGTAGAGGTTCATGAGGGAGGCGTGGAGTTTTCTCCCAACTTCATTTCTTAATTTTTTTTGCCTCTCTGCTTGCAGATTCTCACAAACACAAAGATAAACACAAAGACCGAGAACACCGGCACAAAGAGCACAAGAAGGACAAGGAAAAAGACCGGGAAAAGTCCAAGCACAGTAATAGGTGAGGAAAAAGTCAATGAAGTCCTCATAGGCTAAACCACCATTGCACATGCAGTCTTACAAGAATTACTCTGACAATACATGAGGACAGAAATGCTACATTTTGAGTGTGGTTTATGTGAGTGTAGGTGCTTTAAGCCTCACTTGTGTCATTGCATGCATTTCCATGTGGGTAGCTAAAGTGGTGTATCTTGCAAATGTGAACCGATACTAATGTATAACAGATTATTGTAGCTTAGTTTTATTAAAGGCATTGAAAACTAGTCTAACCCCACCATCATGAAGATGAGCAATTTTTTTCATAGTCTTTATGTGTGGTTCCAGTTGTCTGTCAGGAAAGTGGGGGTCTCTTGAGTATCTCTCTAAACCCCCACTGTTTTAGCATAGGTGAACCTGATGTGACTACTAAGCCTCCTAATATTTAGAAGCGTCTGGAAAGATGGTCCTCCAGATTGATGGTGATGTCCTTGGCCTGCTACCACAATGGCTGAACATCTCAACACTGTGAGGCAGTGTTACGAACTTCTGCTGGGTTAAGTGATGAATTTGAAAGGATTGCATGGTGTTCTGTCTGATGTGATTGATACACTACCACTATATGGGGAAGGTGTTTCATGCCAGTCACCAGCCATTTCATCCACACTGAACATAAACAATTACTCTGTGATGACTGCAGCTCTTGAGGTGGTGGTGAATTCCACGGTCCAGTTGATACCATACCCTAGGCTGGGAACTGCAAGAACCAGAATGTGCAGGTTTGTCTGTGGTGATTTGGTGTGGTGGAGCACAGGGCGAGTACGTCGCATGCAGGATGTTACTCAGAAAAGCTTTCCTAGTTGTAACTTCTGACATGTAAGTGCTGCACAGAGCCTACATTGACAATGAAACTCGCAAAAAACAATCCCTGGAGGGTAAGTTTCTGTTGTGACACTTGTTGAATGGCAGACAGTGTTCGTGGCTACAGCCAAGCAAGTGTTATTAACTAATTGCTGTGCAGCTGTGATAACAGAATCTATAAATGAATAAAAAAGCTTGTGTTAACAATGCTTTCTATTAAAAAGAAGCCTGGAAAAAAAGGACAGAGTCTGTGCTGAGCAGCGGGTTTGTTTTATTGGGGTTGCACTTTATTTGAGTTTTCAGTGACCTTTTGCGAAGTTACACAACCTTACTGTTCCATAATATGTTTCTTCTTTTTCTTTGAAAGTAAAGGGTTGACAGCAGGGGGGAGAAATCTAGGCCAAATAACTTGCAGCATTTACTGGCTTCCACAGCAAAGATGAAATGCTTTGGACACATTGTGTGCACTCTTCTTTGCTCACATATCTATAATGCCTTGATTTCTGATTTTCATTTTTCTGATCTTCAAGCATGCACCCCAAAATTGACTGTCTCTCATTTCCAGATGTTCATTGCTTCAGTTGAAAAACCATTCTCCTGCAATCTTAGCAAAGTACATCCTTTTGTAAGGAGTAATGTAAGCGCTATCTTTAAACTTCCAGAATTCATTAATGATTTGACCTTATTTGTGTAGGAGTTTGAAATGGTCAACATATTTTTAACTGGAAGAACTAATTATGGCTTAGAACTTGAAGCTGCATGCTACTGATTATCTAAACAATAAATATGAAAACAGTGGAAGGGAGATAAGAGTGGCTAATGTGATTTGTGAGGTGTAGCTCACGAGATGATATGTAATCATGCTTTATCTTGAAGTAATTCCTTCCTCCCTACAGTGTTGCCTTGAAATCCCTGTGAGAAAGGCATCATGTTTTCTAGGCACTGTGCCTAAAGCTTCCAGTCACTTTCATTTGTCTATTAAGTGTTCATTTGTCCTGTGAGCACAATATACCGCATCTTTGAGTCCCATAATAGGGTACACCTATGTGGACAGCATGACTGAGTGCATGCATGTGCAGAGGTTTTGTCCAAGGCATGTTTTGGGGAGAGATTACATAAAATTGCCTTGCCCCATGTGCACACAAGGTGGGACTTCGCTTTGCCAGGCTGAGTGCACAGCTTGTGAAAGTTTTTTCGTGTGTTTTCTGTCTTTCAAAACGGCCACCTTAAAAAACGAATATATTCTAGTGCTGAATCATAAGATCTGATCTTGAAGGTGGTACTCAGGGAAGATAATGTACCCGGATATACGTGCGGTGCTCTGGTTGGATCTCTCCCTGAGGAGTGCGCTAAAGCTTTCACTGCCCTGGTCAGTGTACATGGCTGCTTGGTGTGTAAAGCCAGCTGACTTTTAAGATAAATGTTTTAGATTGTAATAGTCATTTTGATAGGGGATATTTCTTCTGTGAAGAATTTCGAAGGAAAAAACCTGCCTGTACTGAAGTTTCTTATTTGACAATGAAAACCAGGTGAAAAATAGCCATTACTCCATTAGAAATTAAACAAATGTGGGATTTTCCAATGGTTTTTACCTGTATGGGGAATTTTTAAAGTACTCGATAAAAGCCTGTCACATGTTGCTAAAATAGAAGATGAATCCTTTAGAAAAGTTTGTTAGATTAATAGAATTGCTGTGTTATTGCACAAGACATGCTGGATCTTTGATAATTCTCAAAGAGGTTGAACAGTACTTGAGCAGAAATCCAAGCCATTGTTGTTGGTGAAACTTGGGTTTGTACCTCCATGGCATTTTATACAGAGTGTGTGAAGAGTCCCCTAATTGCATTCTGAGAAGTGCAGTACTGCGTCGGACAGTGTACACAGTTAAGAGCATTGTCTGGTTGTGTTTGAAGCAGATCATTTTTATGTCTGTCTGTAACAGTTTGACAATTTCGTTTCCTGCCCTGTACTTAAAAAAGGCTTTTTAAATAAAACCTGCATCAAGAAGGCAGAAGAACTCCAATACAGTAGAATGAATGTTTCCTGTATGCAGACTCTGAAGGATCTAAACTGCCAAGATAAGTCTCAGAAATACCTAAAATAGATAATTTTTATTTCATATGGCAGAAGTGTGTGGAGTGGTATGTAGAACTTCTTAATTTTGCTTCTTGCTTTCCTCCTCTCCCACTCACAAGATGACACTTCTGTATCTTAACCACTCGTTTACAGCTGTAGTAAACTGGGAGAGAACATTGCCTCAGATCTTCTCCACCACCTCTCACGGAAAGAAAATGCAAAGCCCACTTAAGAAAAATTCATACCGAAGAATAAATCCACATCGCTATCAAGCAATCTCTACCGAAGAATAAATCCACATCGCTATCAAGCAATCTCTATCAAGCAAAGTGTTTTCTTTAGCTCCTTTTCTCAGCCCTGTATGTCCCAATCCCCAAAAGAAAATCTAATACGCACCCATTAAATATAGATGTCAGTGGTTTAAAAAAAAAAAAAAAAAACCAAACAAAAAAAAACCCCAAAAACCAACAAACAAATCTGATGTGGCAAGAGGTTTCTGATCTGTGGGAGACGAACGTTTCAAACTAGTAGACCATGTAAAAGAATGGAATAATGGGGCCTTTGAAGCCAAGACTTGTTAGAGATTGGTTTAGAAGTGTTCGCAGTAACAAGTGTCTTTCTGCCAGGTGTCTTGGGCTTTGTGCACAGAGTGTGGGCTGCCAGTAGACTGCAGAGTGTAGAAATGGCTGTGACAGGGAATGGGAGTAGAGAGGCTGTTCTTGCAGCACTGATCCATGTTGTCAATGTGACAAGCATCTGAGCCGCAGGAAGAAAAATCTTCTGTCAGATTGCATATTTCCTCCGTTTACTAAATCTCTTGTGATCACAGCTTGAGATGAACAGAAGCGTGGAACACATACGGGATTTATAGACCTGATCTTCACTGGCTTCTTCTAAGTTTTATGATTTTGCTAGGAAAAACACAGATTCCAGGCATTTGCTAGTCGTGAATGAAGATAAATTTCAGTTCAGACTTCTTGCGCACCTCCTGATTTATTATGTGATCCCGAACTGCTAAGAATTGTGTGCATCGGGGGCAGCAAAAGGCAGGAATATCTGATGTTGGGGAAAAAAAACAATTTTAAAAAAGGATTTTAGCACCACCTGTTCCCTAGGGTGGGTAGTTTTGTTTTTATTCCCCATTTGAGTGCACAGTTCACCTTGATCAGCTTTCTAATGTGACACTGCCTTCCAGTAGTAAAAATCTTTGCTTTTCATTTAGTACCTATACATGATTCTCACACATCTGTAGAAAGTGCCTGCTAAGCCTGATCCTCGTCTCAGTGTGTGAATATCATTCTACTCTCTAATATTTTTATCAGCTGTTGATTAGTCCAGCTTTTTATCTTGTTCCTCTTGCTGAAGGCTTGATCTATTATCTGTGAAAACTGGTGAAAAGGCTCCTTTCAACTCTGGGAAAAGCGGTTTCAGGGTTTTTTCATTGTATTGCTGAAATCCCAGCAGAACCATTGGGGCTCACGTGTTCATTCCCTGTAATACCATATGATAACCCTCTAACAGTGACCATAAAATACTGCAAGCCAGCTGAAAACTCATCCTTCGCTGGTGTGCCTTCTGTGCCTGAAATTCTCCCTGCACAGTCAGCCGTTCCTTGGTATGCGTTAGTCTGAATATGATCAGTTTGCCATTAATATTGTATTACGTCAAACGAGACTTGGGCTGAGTAACCTATGCTCTATCCCTATTGTGTTTTTAGATTTCGCTAAAATCGCAGCACTGTTATTTTACGCTTCAGTGGCATTGTAGCAGCTCCCGAGTAGGCAAGCAAAGCTCCGCTTGCAGCAGGCTCTGGTGCTTGCTAGTAGCAGATTCCCAGTCACGAGCTAATTACAGCTGAGAAAATGAGAGAGAGGAAGTAAGAGACGCTTTAGATAAAGCATCCTTCCCAGCTTGTGATTTTGAAGCTGGAATGGAAAGGGCCTGGGAAGGGATTATTAACGTACATAAATGGCACCTGAAGAATGTGGTGTTAAATTACTGCAAAGCTGTTGTAGTTTGAAGAAGGAAGCTGTGATCTGCACATCTGCCATTCTTTGGAAACACTTACCACTTGTGACTTTCCCATGTGATCGTAGTTCGAGCAGCTGCTGCCAGGTGCCTGTTCTCCCTTCCTCTCCCTCTCCTCTCTCCCATCCTCCTGCAGGCACCCTGGCTGGGAAATGCAGCCATGCCTTCAACGGAAATGGCAGCTTCTGTTGCATTTACTGCTTTGTGCACTTCAGCCTCAGCTCTCCAAGGCCTTCAGATGCCCTTGGTCACAGTAAAAGTCTCAGTGAAAGGCAGTAAGCAGCTAGCAGAAAGGCTATAGTGCTTTAGAAGATGTATTTCTACTCATCTGGCCTTTGTCTGAACTAAGCCGGTACCATGATAGATCTCTAGATGATGTAATCCCTGGTTCTGCTTGTATTAATATGGTGTCCTACCGTACTTTGTTACCTTTAAAACAAAACAAAAAAAACCCAGTGCAGGTTGTCAGCATTAAGCGACTTTGGAGGTGTAAAACTCTTGAGTGCCATCGCAGTGGTTTGACTGTAATGGTCTAGGTGAAAGGGAAGATCTTACTTTGTCAGCAAAGCCGGGTATTTCTAGAACAGATTGTGAACAACTCTTTTACGATCCAGTTGTCCTCTTTTCAGGCTAACTTGCACTGAAGCTTCCCTCTATTCAGTGACTTCAAGCTGGCTTGTTGGCAGAGGGGGGTGTGAAGCAAAGATAATGAAGAATCCACAGCAGTCTGAGACGTGAATTCAGAATAAAATGATCAGGATGCATGCAGTCTTGAAACATTTTTGTTTGTTTGTGTTTGGTTTCTGTAAAGAAAAGTGATTTTTATCCAGTTTTGAATCAGCCAGGAAGACGGACTTCTCATCTTTAAATTGTTCCTAGTCCCTCCTAATAATAACTCTGAGATTGTCTGGAAATAGCTTTCTGATAGAAGGCTGAAACTCCTTCTTCAGGGTAAGGATGGCATCCTGTTGCCCTCTCTTTTCTTTTGAGGTTAGTGTGGTGGTTAAATTGCGTTCCCCAGAGGCTCGCGTATCAGCCAAATGAAAGATTGAAGCTGCTCAGCTTGCTGACTGAGTTAATATCTGAGCAACTTGATTTGCTTTTGGAGGAAAAAAAGTTACTCTTCTCAGGATTGTTGCTCGAGGCCTTTGTTATGAGCTCCTTTCCAAATGAGCTTTTCTGAGAGATGCAGATTTCAGGACCTCCTCAGGAAGAGGGGCACGTGTATTCATTGTTGCACGTCAGAAAGCTTTGGAGTGAGTTGTTGAAGTCAGAGCTGTGGTCCAGTGTCTCAAAAATGGAAGGCTGACAAGCAGTCTACTTACAAATGAGGGAAAGAAATTTATGCTCTCTTTCTACATTGGAGCAAGTAGCATAATAAACCAGATTTTTATCTGGGGAATCTCTTCCAGTCACATACCAGGAGCAGCAGCAGCAGCAAGCAGGACCTCAGGGCCTCGCCATCAATACTGTTGTTTTGAAAATGAAGCTGCAGTGTGAAACTGGAGACAGAGTTTCCTTCGGTTATCTGAGCCCGCATTGCTTTGGTGAGAAATCTTACTGCATGCTGCAGAGCAAAGGGGAAGGATAGTCTTGTGATTTAAAAAAAAACAAACAAACAAAAAAAAAAAAACAGCAACTAAGACTGAGTCAGGACTACAGGCTTCTTGATTCTGACTCCGGTGCTGAAAAATCTTAGCTTTAGATTAGATTGTATAGCAGCTTTTCAGTGGTGGCCACTTACTCTCTTTCGAGAGGGATGTCATTTGAGCTTCTACTGAAGCAAGCCTAAGTTTTTAGCACTTTCTTTTATTCCAGCCATAGTCTGTAAGCATTCAACACACAAAATTTGTCACTGCTTCTCTAGTCCAATGGTATTTCCCTACTTTTTCAGTATTAGCTTTGCAGATGTAGATTGTTATCTATTAATTTGCTTTTAGTCACATTTTGTGTACATCCCAGGCCTCTACCAGTCACATATTGAAAGCTAGTGCTTTTGCCTGCTAGCAAAAATTAATATGGTGCTTTTGAAAACTTAGATTTTTTTTTTTTTATTATTATTATTTGCTGTTCCAAACTCCCAAGCAACAGTCAGTGTTTTGAATTTTACCTTCGAGAACTAACTCCGTCGATTGCAGTGTGTACCATGCTTTGAAGACGCAAATTGTTGTCTGAGTAAAACATGTTATTTCAGGTAGGGTTTAAATACCAAATAAGAACAATAAAGAGTCAGAAAACGGACACAAGCAAACTTGCAGAGAATAAAATGGATTCTCTGAGCCTTGTGTGTTTGTTGTGTTTTTTCCTGGATGATGGTATGCCTTGGAATTATAAAACTTAAATCTTTGACAAGTGAGGTACCTAGCATACAGATAACGGTACAAGATACCAAGTGAGAACTTCCAGACCTTTCTGCATTTAAAAATGGTTAATAACATGTGTGGGGTTTGTGCTTTGAGACAGTCAATGAGAATCCAGTTGGAGCAAAGGAAAATGAAAATAGGTGTTCCAAGTCTGAGATAGTGATGAATAAGTAGGTTACGGAAACTGGCATGTCAAATCTGAGCAAGAGTAGCAGGCATCTTGTGGATTTCCAAGATCCAGTGTCAGGATGTTCTGTGTATGTACTTGCATGTCCTGATCACACAGTGTACATAACATGATCTGCTGGGTAAGAATAGTCTGCAGTTGTTGAAACTTCACTCACAGGCAACATGTGGTGCTGTGTGTCTATCTACAAGAATTTATAGAGTGCCAGTTGCCTTTTAATATTTAGATAGTCCTCTACAGTTTTACATGTAGTATAAAGATGTTGCTAGAGAGTTAAAATGAAACTGGTTTCTCTTCCTACTGTTCTCTTTTAATGCGACGCAGTACGTGAATATACTGATTTCCTTCAGAGATGGGTTTTTGTGCTTCATCTGCTTGGGCTTGGAAGGCCAGTGTGTATTTATTGGAGTGTGTGTGCTATTCTGAGCTTGAGTAATTTAGACCTTCTGCAGGTTCAGGTCCATTCTCGCTAGTGTTGCGTGAGGCTCTGACACTCTCCATGTTGGACTTCAGCTGGGTGGAGGTTGGCGTATTTGTGACTGTGGTTGCCTTCCTCTTAATCACACGCAAGCTTTATGGGAGCTGGTTAACATGCTGCTTGCTTTCTGTAGCCATCAAACATCCAACCCTTTTGCAGTCTGTTTTTTATGATAGAAAGAAAACTTGAAGCATGTATTGTTTTTAAAAATCACGCTCTTACTTAGCATTCCAGGCTTGCTGTTTTTCAGGGCTGTGTTCCCCCAGATTGGTTTGGGCATGCACTTGAGTGTAGAAATAACTGAAATAAGGAAACTTCCTATTTCTAGTAAAGCTTTGCCTTGCATTGCAGAGTGTGTCCCAGAGAGCAGTAGTGATGGGAGTCAAGTGCTGAGGAAGGAGAAGCATGAACTGCCAGCACAAGGAAGGCAGCCGGCTTGGTGCCTAACCATGCCCAGTAGAAGAGAGCCCGATTTCACCATGCCTCTGGCTTGCTTAAGCCCAGGGTGACCTCAGGGAGTCCACACAACCTTATAAATGTGTATTGAAGTCCTGTGGAATTGACAGGCTTGCTGCTGGGTTTTCCACAACAGTGCTGCTAATCTTCGTGGCCAGTTCTTACAGCTTCTGTTGTGAGTCTTCTGAGAGCATTTCCTCACTTTCTGGCTCCAAGGGTCAAGTCATTCCATGAGAAGACTCATTTCCATTTGAAAACAGCCATGTGTCTTTCTGGTTGACACTTGAAAATGTGATCCAAACTTGAAAATGTGATCCAAATTTACCCAAATGTCTCAGAAATCAGGAAGGGGGTAGAAACAGACTAAAAAAAAAAAAAAAAAAGGTTGATTTCTTCTCCTTGGGGGCATTTTTTCCTCTGACTAAAGAATTTTGGGTATTAAACTTCGGTACCTCTGTCGGTAGCACCAGACTCTGAGTAGTAGCAGACCACGTTCTCACTTGGAAACACCTTTGGTGAGTCCCCGTCCTGCGTGGCAGGTCGTCTCAGCCAAGCAGAGCTGGCCTGACCACGCTGCTGAGGCGCAGCTCACGAAACGGCTCTGACTGAGGACTGCGGCATTATTCCTGCCTTTTCTGTTTGACTTTGCATAAACACAAGGACATCACATATCCTGTTTGCTCTGGTTTTCCCATCTGTTTGGGAATAATAGAGATCAGCGTTTTTCTCTTTAAGTTCCAGAGATGAGAGCTGCTACAATGACAAACTGTTGTCTGAGCAAAAGCTGACATGGGCATTGATGGGACTGGCAGCTCTATTCCAGTGACCTTTTACATGGACTAGAAAAAAGAGGAAAAGCAGAGACAGTGGGAATTCATCCTGAAGTGTTGAGCTCTAAGTGTAGCAGCTGTGGATTTCCTCAGCGATCCGGGCTGACGGGGATTTTCCTGAAGGGGAGTGCTTGGCAACTGTGGCTTTGTGGTATGTTTCTCTCCTGTTCCTCTTCCTCCAGAGGAGAATGGATGACGTGACAGGAGACTGTGGTGGATCTTCCTGTTACAGTGATCCCTTATTTTGTAGGGTTTGTAATCATCAAAACCTGTGACTCTTTACCACTGGAAGCTGTCTGTATTAGTCAAATCTCCTCGTGTTCGCTCCTGCAAACATACTCTCTTGTCTTGCAGTGAGCACAAAGATTCCTCGGAAAAGAAACACAAAGACAAGGAGAAAACCAAACACAAAGATGGCAGCTCAGAGAAACACAAAGACAAACACAAAGATAAAGACAAGGAGAAGAGAAAGGAAGAGAAGGTAGGTGTCTCCTGTGGGAGAGACAGAGGATGCTTCTGGTTTATACTACTGAATGGTACAAACTCAGTAGCTTAGGTGTAACTTATACTTCCAAGTTTTTATCAACCTGGAGAGAACTATCCCAATGCTGACCCAGAGACTTGTTTTGTGGAGTGTAGATATGAACTTGTGAGGGCTTTATCTGCAGCCATTGCGAATGGAAACAGTTCCACAGTAGAGCTGTGTCCACTGGCTCCATGTTTTTTCCTCTGTTACTTTTCACTTTGCCAATCTTAGATTTTTCTCCCTTGTCTCTGAATCTATGAGATCATGTTTGTTCCATGCAAGGACAAACATAGACAAGTCAGACAGACTATATACTTAACTCCAATCTATCGAAGCAATTGGAGGGCCAGAAAAATACTCAATTGACTAAGGCTTACAGAAAATATTGCCTTTTTGGTGTGTCATGTAGGTCACTGAGGGCTACAGAGGATGAAGATATAGTCACAGTGCCCTTTGGTTCCTTCCGCAAGTTAAACATCCTGCCTGTGTTGCGTGTTGGAAAAACATAATGTGCTCTGGGCAGTGCTAATCAGCTGCTACTTTTTCTGTTTTTCAGATGAAATCATCTTCTGGTGATATAAAAATAAAGAAAGAAAAGGAAAATGGTTTCTCCAGGTAAGAAATCAGATCTGTGATTTAGAAAAAGTAGTAGTTTGTCTTTTTAGGTGCTCGGTGTTTGACTCGTCTCACTTGGTCTTGGGGAAAAACTGGAATGCTTTTGACCCATTCAGACAATATAGTCTTCTCAATTATGGGAATTGGTAATTGATCTACTTACCTAGTAACTGGAACTGGGAGCTGTTGAATACCTGGAATCTACCTGCACGTGCTGGGTTTGTTCAAGTATTAAATAGCTGAATTCTGTTGAGGACAGATTGGACTATGGAAGCATCGGTAACTGGAGTTGAAAGAATCTCTGTTCTAAAATCGGTACTTGAACCCTGCAGGCATTCTTCTCGAGACAGGGCTTTGTAAAGACAGTCCAGATTGTCTTCGAGTGTCTCAGAAGAGTGACTACAGCCTAAAGCCTTTGCCAGGGGAGTGACAAGTAAGGAGGGCACTTGTGTAAAACCAGAAATACCTTCAGAAAATGCCTAGATGTCCTACTCTACTAAATTTCTGCTAACAATACAGGCTCCTGGACTTAGGTCTTGTATCAGTTGTCACTACGTAGTCTTACTAAAAACCTGAAGTGAGCAATTGATAGAAAAGTACTTTTTCTTAATAGTTGACCAACTAAGATCTCTTGTGACTTGTTTAAATCCAGCCATTGGTTATTATGAAGGTAGTAAATCCAGTCCATTGACCTCTTGGAGGTGGTATGGTGGATGCATGTGTTTATATCTGTTAGTCAAGAAAAGCTTTCAGTCATGTGTCCAGTCTTATGAATCCACTTAAAAAAAATAATCTTTCCAATCAGAGGTTGGGAGAAAACACTTGTCTAGTCCATGCCTACTAGATATTTTTGGCGTATTTTGAATGTGCCCTCTTGACATGAGTTCCTCCATCTGTTTCATTTTCTTACTCATATTTAAAAATGCAAACTAAGTAGTTATGCTTGGCACAGGGAAGAGGCGCCCTCTCCAGGCGCTTTTGGGGATACTCTGGAAATAGAAAGCAATGACATTTAGGTGTTTCATGGTGTAGGTGACAGTTAATAATAACTCTTTCTAGCCTCTACTATTCAGCAGAATTGCATGCACGTGCTAATCTTGCTGGGGACGTTGGGTATTCTCATATCAAGGTAACTAGGTCGTCTTTAGGACCAAGAGCATTTTTTTGTGTGTTTGAGGAAAGCCTGAAGGAGCCGTCACAATTGTGCCTTCTTCAGGGCCAAAAGCTGGCTAAGAGTAAAATATTTTCTTTTCTTTCCTGCTGAAATGTTCTTTTACAAATTCACTAGAGAAAAATGTCCCAACTCAGATGGTTTTGATTTTCTTCCTTAAGACTTGATAGGATGAGCAGTGTTACACAGTCTTGGGAACAATGCAAGTCAAGGTTCAGCTTGGTCATACAGCTCCTTTCTTTTAATATAATCACACTTTATTTCCCGCTATTACAGCATGTTGCAAAATATTTCAGTGTTAAAATGGACTAGATAAAATTCCTAGCAGCTTAGTGAACAGTAGTTCTAGATTTCTGCCTGGAAGGGAGAATAAATTAAATGGGACAAACACTTTTTCCATAGATGTTTTGCAACTGCCTACGTGCTGCAGACTTGTGTCTTAGTTAATCATAGGCGATGCCACAGAAATGGCTTCTTATAGGAGCACGTATCCGTTTTCCCTGAGTTGCATCTGCCAGCACTGCAGTGGCTTTAGAGCTGTGAAAGAGCAAACTGCCTTGTTCTGCTTCATGGACACATTACCAGCTAAAATAAGACTCCAGAATGTCTCTTGCTTACTGTGATCTACAAAGCAGAACGCTGCTTTTTTTTCTCTCACTCCATCCAATTGCAAAATCCACATGTTGACTTGGAAACTGAGTCAATTTAATATAGAAATTGCTGATTGGATATGAATAGGAAAGCCCAGGATGGCACTGTTACTTTTTCTACCTGAGTGGAGCAGCGCTAAGTGCTTTAAAATGTAATTTCGGACTCTCTGAAACATCTTTTTCTTTACGAAGGTAAGTGAAATGCTTCTGTGAAATCTAGCAATAATGAGTTTGTTTAAAGGGATAGTCTCTGTTGCACTCATACTTTATTTTTTTTTTTCTTATTCCTGATGTTTTGGGACATGATCGCTGAAAACGTTGAGCCTAATTTAACGTTTGCAGTCTGTTGAAAGGGACAGGATTATTCGCTTCCCGCAGTTTGGATAGTGAAAAGAGACTGATCAGTGTAACTTTGCCAAACCTTTGTTTCCTTCTCTGGTTTTCACATGCCTTACTATTTAGTTCGCAAAAGATTCAGGGGAATAGCTTTCAAATCTTGTTGATAATATTTTTCTGTCTTATCAGGCTCAATAAGGATATTGAGTTGAAACTAAATAATGCCCTCTATTTGACTGCACACATGCATGCCTTTCAGTTTTGTTTTAAGAATGTTTGAAAGTGTTGGAAGCTACAATTTTTACTCAGAGGCTCAAAGAAACAGTGAAATCTAAGCAGTTGAAATTGATCTTGATGTTGCTTGTGAAATGGCAAACACGTAGACACTGAAAGACTCCCTCCTTATGCTGTTGTATGGATATTCAGAGAATGACACACCTCAGATCTTTATGGTCATAGGATGACAACATATTCCAGGACTGGAAGACATGCCCATTTTGCAGATGATCATTTCTTAAAACAGTTGTTTCTGGTTTCCAAGAAACTTCCTTTTTGAAGTTAGAACCACCTTTCTTTACTTCTTTTTGTAGTCCACCACGTATTAAAGATGAACCAGATGATGATGGATTTTATGCATCTCCTAAAGAGGACTCCAAGCCCCTGAAGAGACCTCGAGAAGATGATGAGTAAGTGGCGTGGGTGACTTTAAACTAAAGCCAAACATCCAAAAAGGTAACCTTGAGGGAGCAGGTGGGATTTCAGGTCATCAGTACAAACTTGTTTAAGTGGATGACTGGAGGTCTGAGACCAGACTCCTTACGCTGTTACAAGTTCTCTGAGCAGGGCAAGGATAGTATTTGTGGTGTCCAAGGCAAAATACCATTACCTGGTTCTGCACATGGTGCTGTGAAATGTTGCAGTGCTAGTAAATAGAAAAAAAAAAAAAAACAAAACACAGAAGGTAGGTAAAGACACAAGATTGTAAAACATCAGTCTGAGCAAGTGAGGTATCATCAGTCTGAGCAAGTGAGGTATTAATGCTAGCTAAGTGGCTGCAGTGGTTTCTGCTGGGTGAGGAAATGACTACACAAGAGGAAGAAAATGCATCGTCAGCTTGTTTGGGGATGGGGGAGACGTTTGCCTGCACTGCTTGGCATGATTTATCTGGAGTCTAAATGTGTTGTGGGTTATGCTAGGGATTTTTATCTCTAAATCAAAAGGAAAATGCACATGCTGTTTTCCTGATACAGTAACCTACCCAGTAAAATAAAAGCCCAGTTATACCGCGCTGTGATCTGTCACGATCTGTGTGCATCCAGCTCTTCAGATAGTGTGTGACCTTATTAGCAGGCTGGAGTAAAAGGATGGGAAGGGTTTAACCATAGTGGTGTTCTGTCCCTATGTGGTATTTGTCAGTTTCCAAGAGGGATGGGTGTGACATCTTCCCTTTTGTGTAATCATTTGCTGCCTTCTGTTAAGTTTTTGTGACCTCCCATCTCATGTCTGCAATGGAAAGATTAAGAATTTGCCAGTAGTCACTTTTGCTATTGTTTGAACTAGTGGGGGGATGCAAAAAGTGAGCCTTGTTGGCAGATCTCAGACTGATGATGGGAAAAGGAGTCAGGGGTAGAATATGTCACAAAGCTTTTGCCCATTTATCCCATCCCATGTATTCACTGGGTGGCTACTAATGCTTTTGAATCAGTTCTTCATCAAGGAAGATTTTTGCTTCAACAGTATGAAACGTGTAGGGGCTGTTTTGCGGGATAGGGGTTATTCAGTCTTCAGACACTGGGCATAAAATTGTATTCTTTAGAAAAACATGCCAGAAATACTGTGAACTTGTGTGCACAGACTTTGTATATGTATGACTTCTCTTTATTTTTTGTACTGGAAGACTTATTATTTTCATCAGCTAGTCTTTTTGTTCTAACAGTGCTGAGTACAAACCCAAGAAAATCAAAACAGAAGACATCAAGAAAGCAAAGAAAAGGAAACAAGAGGAAGAAGAGGTAATGTGAAAGACGAGTTTATTTCTATGATCATGAAAAGCCAGGCTGGCAATTTGTTGTTGAATTGTGTAGAGCTGGGGGAATCTGATCCAAGGGTAAGGAGGCAGTCCGGGTGAAAGCTGCAAGTGATAGAACCCCACCTATGGTGCAGGTTAACTTACTTGAGCCATAATGTAATAAAAACTCAGGAAAACTTTCTCTCCTACTCTTAAAACAACGGATGGAGAAGATGCCTCCAGGGTGTGAACTTCCAGCCTGTTCTAGGCAATTCGCAGTCCTTATGTTAAGTAGCTTGCAGAGGGTAGAGCAGCCTTACTAACAACATCTGGTAATTGCACAGATGATGTAGCACAGTTCAGAAGCATAGGAGGTGAGTCTGATGAGATCAGCTGCTAGAAAGACGCTTAAAGCTTTTAGATGGAACCTGGGGTGCAAATTTCTTTAGAGAGGGACTTGGCAAGGAGAGGTTAGCCATAATTTGAGACTAATGAACTATAGATCTAGCAAAGATACCCTTGTGAGGCACTTGTTGCAAGCACCTTCTGGCAACATGGTTCATTCTTTAAGTCATTGGAAATGTCTCTGTAGTGAGCGTATACCAGTACGTTCCCAGAACACAGTGTTGTAAGTGTGCTCTGTAGCATTTGCCAGACTAGATACACTAGTGCAGCCCAAGGAGGGTGTTTCTGTAACTAAGCAATTGTGTTACCATGGCCCAGACTTGCCGCTTATCAGGTGAGGCAGAATAACTGGCTGTGTGTGCACTTAGCATGTCCCAAGTGTGAAGTAAAAGAATTTGGCTTAAAACATAAGTGGCACCAGCAGCAGACTTTGACTTAATAGGATGATCTAAGAGCGCGTTTATATAGTGAGGCCACAGGAATTCAGTTGTTTGTGGTCAAACTTATATACCCCAAGAGAGACAGTCTTTTAGTTTTAAAATATCTTTTCAGGGAGGGGGGAAATACAGTAGGTTGTTCTAACAGTTTCTTACTCATTTTGCAGGACAGCAAAGCAAAGAAAGCTAAGAGCAAAGATAAGAAAGTCCCTGAAGCAGACAAGAGAAAGAAGCCTAAAAAAGAAGAGGAGCAAAAATGGAAATGGTAACTATAAATCAAAGATGTAGGCTACCCTCTGCACCTGGACTTTCCCTGTTACCTCCTGTGCTGCCTGAATAAGCACATCTGGCTTTCTTTCATTGATTCATGAGGATTTGTTCTAAATAATTGGCTTACACTCTGGTAAGCTCTAAATAAATGTCTCATTCACTCTGTTTATCCTCTGAAGTAGAAGTGAAATACCTTTTTTGGTATACCTGAAACAAGAAATAAGTTTTTTTGTGGTTTGTTTTTTTTCTTGTTTTGTTTTTGTTTTTCCTTCCATCTGTAGAATGTAGAGGCTACCCATAATGGTCATATACCAGTGTTCTTGTGCCCAGAACCTGCTTCTTGCTGGCACTCTTCAGACCAATATGAAAACTTGTGGGCTTGGGATATCAGCAGGAATATATAGATATGTTCAGATATATTAACTAGTATTCTAGTAGATCTTATCTGTGTTGTATAGAGGGTACAACATGAGAGGGTGTCTACCTTTTTATTATAGCTGGATGTCAACTGTGTGCCTCTCAAAACTGCTCCTGCCTCTGGCACAAAAATGAATGTTATTCTTGACTAAGGGACCTTAAACTTGGGCTCTTTGGAAAATGAATTTTGAAAATAAGTTTTGAATGGAAAACACTTTCTGTTTTGCCCAGGATCCTAAAGTAACTGAGCCACTGAAGTTGTGCTTTCACTCAGTTTTCAATTTTTTTAGAGCCTTTTAAAAACAAATCTTAACTTTGTGGTTCATTTGGAAGACAGGCCTGTGCTGCATCAGTAGTGCTCTGTGTAAGAAACCTGCTGGGGTTTTTTACCTATACATGGTAATTTAAGCTATTGTTATCTCTGGATTTGAGGAACTATTGCTTGTGTGTTTTGAAGTTTGGACCTTAGTACTTCCCTCAGTTCAATGCATATGTGGCTTTCAAAAGCCTATGTGTGTTCTGTACTCCTGTAACATATTTTTATGACCTTTTAGGGATGATGTTTCCATGAGCGTTTTCTCTTCTCAGATCATTTGGCTATTTTTAATAGATCTGTAGTGTTGGGGAAGGCCTTTGCAATCTTCTTCAGTTCTTTCAGGTTCAGTCTTTTACTCCTTTATTGTCACTGTTATTGATTCACCTTTAAAAAGAAAAATTCTTCTGTAGTGTTTAGAGTCTGCATATTTCTCTCTGAATGTCACAGCTTCCTCAGAACATCAGCACTTCCATGTTTTTTTCATACTTGCGTACTCTCTTAGAAATTTGGTTTTCGTGCCCCTCCCCAAAACTATCCTGATTTTTCTTTTTTGAGCAATCCACTTTTTTCTTGATCCCTTTGACAACGTATTTTTAATGTGCTTTGACATTAACAAACTATAAAAACATGAAGCAATAGGAAGCTACAGAAGGTCTCTAGGCCTTAGGGATCTGTTGTCTTTTTGGCTTTGTCTCAGCTGCCCTTGCTGGTTCCGTCTAACTTAATATTCTGTTATCACAGCTTCCTTTTATTGTAGTTTGTATCCTTCAACAGAAGACCTTTACTTGAAAGCCATAATGTTCTCCCCTCACCTGCCTTGGCAGCACAGTCCCAGGTAGCTGTGTTAAGCTCTGCTATTTGTGCTTACTGCTAAGGAAAACTGCCTTTGAAAGCATGTTTTGCAAAATTTGGCAGTAGGTAACTGCATCCTTCTGCTGATGTTCCTGTCATCCATCTGCAGCTTTGCATAGCATGTCTTTGCTGGACAGGGTTTCATATGTACTTCAGTTGTGTCTCTTAAGGGCATTTTATGTTCCATCTGAATCAATTTTCTGAACGTCTGATACCTTTTTTTTTTTTGACTTCTTCCTCAAGTGCTTGCTGCCTTGAGCATTTTCATCCTCACTTATGTGAATACTTGATGCTAGACATTCCCAAGGCATTGGCTTCCTTCATCACCATGTGGAGCTCTTTTAGAGGTCATTTTCACGCCCTGTCAGTGCGTGAAGAATATGTGATCCAGAAGTATACCTTCTCCCACCTTGTGTTATAGCAAGTTCATTTCCTTGAAATAACATATCCCTGAGGTGTATTCTGTGTTTTTTCCTAAGAATCTTTTCTATTTTCATTGAAAAACCCTCCCCAGCTCTACCTTCCTGAGCCACCCTGGCATTGTTAAGACAGGTTCGATATAGGATTTAACCAAGGAAATGTGTATGACCAATTAGCACAACTTCTGCTGAAATCAGTAAGGCAGCTTTCCTAATAGGCAGCGTTCTCCTTGCTCCCATAAAACCATTTGTAGAATGTTGCTTTAGAACCAGTAGCTACCTTGGGCAGTGTTGCTGTAGTGCTTATTTTTTCTTGTTGTTTAAAACCAAATGAGGATGAAAAATTGGCTAACCTCAGGAGGTTCACTTTTACCTTTTGTCTTAACGCTTCTGTATGAGGTTTAGGAAGGTGGAGGTGGGATTGGGAACAGTTTGTGACCTTTTTGTGGCAAACTTTCTGGTAGCTTTGGGCTTAGAAACCATCCCATGGATCCTGTGTTTCCTTGTAGCCCTCCCAAAAGGCACAATGTGCTTCAGCTATCTATTTAAACTACTACCTTTCTAGTACTCCTTTTACATGCGTCCTTAATAAAAGAACAGGAATGAGGAGAGGAACAGAACCTCTCATGAAGTAAATACCAGAGTGATAAATCTTAAAAAGCCATGGCTGAAAAGCAAGAATGACAAACCTATCCTGGAAAGTGGTAGCTACTGTGAATGATGCCCTCATTTTTTCTTACTGGAATAAAATTACTCGTTTTCAGAGAGAATAACCTTTTTCTGGCTGGGAAGAGAGGCGAATGGTTTAGATTTGTTTTGCTGGAAGGAGCTTCTGGGTGGAAGAACCTAGGCCTGTGTTTGACAAAATATTTAGATTTCTAGCTTCTAATTAATTTAAAAAAAAAAACACTCATTAGGAATGTAAATATTTGGGAACTAGACTTCAAATGTCAATATTAGTTTCTTATATCAACATAGTTTACTCAAGCCTTCTTCCCAGCCAGGGACTGAAATCTAACATGCAGGTTTTGTACTGATAGCTGGGATTGTGTGCTTTGCTGTTAAAGATGTTACTGTGCTTCTCATAAGAAAAAGGCAGGTCTAGTGCTGCGGTCAAAGATGGTGCTTTTCTAACTACAGCAAAGCACTGTGTCCCATACAACTGTTGTTGTTCCGAAATTATTGATGTACAGGCACCAGTGAAGCATTTTGAGTGTCTTCTAGCAGAAGTTCTTTTTTCCCTTTATACAGTGCTTATCTTCTGTACAGTGACCCTGTTGTCTCAGTGGGGATGAAGGGATCTGTATTTGTGCATCACAATTCCTGAGATGCGTGCAGTACGTGTCTTCCCTCAGCTGCCGTTGCACCCAGAATGGGACTACTCCATAGGGCTGACACTAGAGGGTGTTTTTATTGTTATGGCTGCTCAACGAGGTTGTCTGGGCAATTCAGAGACTGAGTGCTGTGACAGGTTAATGGTCTTCCAGCTGATGAATCACTAAGGTAAAATAGCCTTTCTCAGCAGGGAATCCTATGCCAGCAGCATGTAGCAGTAATGTTCTGGTAATCATGAAAGAAGTGTAGGGGTAAGGGGAGGAGTGTGGGGAGGAATCAGTGACTTGAGCACAGGGTACTGGGAACTGGGGGGAGGATACTGGCCTGGGAGGACCCTTTTCTCTGTAGATGAATTGCTGACCCTGTGAGTTTGTTCAGTTGGAATGTGGGATTGGTGGCGCCTGCCTTGTTGTGTTGTGATACCTAATGCATCATTTGCAAAACGGTTTTATAGAGGTGCTTTAAGGCAAGTTTGCAATTTTCCTACTGTTTTTCTTCAAGTATGCTTTTCTTACCCAAAGAATTGGAATGAATTTAAAATGACAGAGTAGATTTCAGTCTTTCTTGTCCAAGCAGGTTTGTTCTCATTTAGGTCATAAATGAACATCTGTTTCTTTATCTCTGCCCTTAATGGCATACTTGTCCACATCTGAAAGCAGCTGCATAATATACTACAATTGTTTGGCTTTGCTGAGCAGGCATCCTGGACCTGATGTTAGATCGCAGCTGACTCTAATTTGGCATGATCCTAGCTGTTTTACAAGACTGACTTCATTTTCCTAGGTTCTAAGCTTTTTCAGCTGTGTGATTTTTGTGAAAAGAGCAGTAAGTGGGAGGTGAGGACTATGGGTGTCATCACATAACCTGCGATCCAAGGTGTTCAGTTCATGGACATGGCTGTGCTATTTTTAAAAAAGGAGGGGGAAAAAAATGGTGACAGTGCATTGAATATTTGTACTTGGTCTGTGTCCGGCAAAGCAATGATTGCTTGCTGATTTTCTTTAGCATACTCTTATACCCACATAGTAATAAAATGAAGATTAGGAGCTTAAAATTGTGTTGGTTCATATTTCTCTCTTGAAGGTGGGAAGAGGAGCGCTACCCTGAAGGCATTAAATGGAAGTTCCTCGAGCACAAAGGTCCTGTATTTGCTCCACCATACGAACCTCTGCCTGAAAATGTCAAGTTTTATTATGATGGTGAGTTAATCTGTGTTTCCACTTGCTGGGAAGAGAAATAAACATTCTCAGGGTATTGTGGCATTCTTCCGGGGACTGAAGAGATGAGGAGGTGGTTTTGTTTTAGTGGTTAGCTTAAAAGAAGTTCCTCAATGGCTAAGTGAAGGAACAATCTGTAGAAGTAAAGGAACGGCCTGCTGAATTCTGCTAACCAAGCTGACACAGAGATGAACTTGTTCTTACTCTGTTATGGTGGTAAATCTCTCAGGTTCCGTAACAGTATGAGAGTGTCTTATGCCTGAGAGTAGCAGCGTATAACCAGAATACATAGTTGTAGCTATTTCATCACTGGTCATCTTTAGACTTGCTCTTTTTTCTTTAACCTTACGAATTGCAACTTCTGTCATCTGTGGTGAAATTCATGATCATTTTGTGGCATGAGCAGAATAAAAGACAACTGATTTTTGATACAGATGATTAGGATCTTGTAGGAATGCATGGGATGATCCTGGCCTCAAGGACGCAATCCTCTGGTGTAAGTCATGGTCCCGCTCACTAACCATTGTGTGTGGTAGAACTAATTGACGTGGGATTCTAATATGCTGGGCTGACTAGTTGTTAGAGACTCAAGTGGAAGGGATTATATGATGTGATGCCTGCTGGAGACCAGACTTGATGACCCGTGTGTTTCCTTTTAGTCCTGTGATCATGTTAAATGAAGGATCAAATTGACCCAGGATTGAATTAAGTGGGAGGCATTTGAATGGATGAAAACGTAATTTTTTGGTGAAGGGGACATCTGTGGATGAAACCCTTCCAGGAGCAATGTGCTGTTTTCAAGTGACATGACACAGTGTTTTTAAATACTGAGGAATAGGTGGCATTCATTTTCAGCACCAATGTAGTGAAATAAACATCTTGCATCCTATTAAAGGCTATTTCCAAGCAAGCAACATAGTGATCAGGGAGGTCTACAGACGTCTTTCTTGGGGTTTGATAAGAACATGATACAAACTTGGAATATTTCCCCTCTGTTGAAGAATGTATGATATCTCTCCTGCTGTCTAGAGAAGAGGAGAGGGGCAAATTGCACTGCAGCTATCCTTTCGGCGCAGACAGCAATAAGGTCCTCTTCTATCTAGCCATCTATTTCACAAAACCACTAGGAAATGCAGGGATTTTTGCAGCCTCTGTCACAGCAGAAATTCATCAATAGGCTCAACAATTACGGGGTGGGCAGGGGGTTCTGGCAAATTAAGCCATGACATAAGTCTTCCTTGAGAAACTAGGCAAAAAATCAGATGTCTGATTTACACAGCAGCTGCTGAGAGCTGCTGTCTGTGCTCACAAGGCATTGTCTAATTTCAAGATTATCCTAGGATGATTTGTAGAGTCCAATAATCACGCTGTGGCTGGCCAGCCAGCTGCCAGGCTGCAGGCTCTCACTGGAGGAATGCGTCCCTCGCCTAGTGATTGCATTGCGGTGAGAGTGCCTGTTTTCATGTAACATAATGACTGCTGGAGCTATTGTTAGTGCCTACACTAGACTCGTACAATGCCATCTTTTAGCGCTTGACCATATGTTTGAGTGACTGTGGGTTAACAAGCTCATACCCCAGAGGTGGCTTGAACTTGCATGTTTTTCCGCAGATAGGGCAAGGCAAGAGTGTAGGTGGTGGCACTTGTGTTTCAGTTATGGCTACGTGCTCTCTTCTGCTTGTCATGTCCCCCTGGTTTTCTGTTTTTAAGTCAGGTAACAAATAGTCACGCCTCTAGAATAAAACTATTTTTCTTTAAATGTCCAACCCTGTCACAGAGCTTTTTCAAACCTTTGTAAAAAAGATGAAATTGAGTCCAATGAAATATATTCTAATTTGATTAGATAAAGGTGACTGAGCCTTTCAGCTATTTGGGAAAAATAGCAGTCATTTTAGCCCCATAACATGTTACTAACTCGATAGACTCTTTCAAGCTAGACTTGCAGCCTGGAAAAAACGTTTCCCTTGCGGTCTCTCCCTTCCCCCATTTCCTGTTATAAGCAAACAAATGCTGTATTTTAGGTTGCAGCTTAAAAATTGGCAGAGTTACTGTTGGTTTAATTTAATTGTGGAATATTCTCAGATCATTTGGAGGACCTTTTGCTAAGGGTTTATAGATCTTAAGGCTTTATGGCTGACTCCCATGCTTTAATTTTGGAGATGATGCAACTTTTTAAAACATGTACTAAATCAAAAGTGTGGTGTTTTTCTTCCAAGAGCATGGAATCAACAGTAGTGTTTCTTATTGACTTTTGCGCAGTAAAGTGGTCATTAAAAAATCCACAGGTGTTGACTGTCTGCCAGCCCATCGGGACTTTAAATATTTCTTGCAACTAGCTGGAGATGTGAGCTGCATGCAAAAAACCCTTTGCAGGGATCACTGGCACCTCACGTTTTGTCAGGAATGCAATCACCAAAAAGACGCTCGATAGGAATGTTAGATGTCAAATCCACAGCTTCGATGTTGCAGGAGCCTCTCTTCCCTTGTGTTTTAAAGTCTTCCCTTGCAGCAATTCCTCTTTGTACTGCAGTCTTGCAGATAAGCTGAAATGTGACCTCTCCATTCACTGAAAGCTGTCTGTCTTAAAAAAGACCAGCTTTGAGCCTGATTTGGAGACACAGGAGTGCATTCCCACAGCAAGGGGAACAATTAGCAGAATCCTGACACATTTCCCTGCAACGAAGGGGAGTTAAATATTTGGCATTGCTTTCGAGTTTATTTCTGGTGTATCCATAGGAAGGGCTCTTCCTGGCTAGAAATAGCTAAAGGCGAGAAGGGGTGTTCCAAAGCGGAGTCCCTCTGTGGGTAGACGAGGAATACAGACACTGTACTTCCCATATGTCTGAGTCCCAGAACATGAAATTTAATAAAATCCCTTGCCTCTTTCACTTCAAACAGCAGTATCTCCCCAGGAGTGTCCACACCACTGGGGTGTCTCAGCACAGGGTTTCCTGCAGGAGGCCTTTTCCCCTTCCTGCCCCGTGTGTCTCAGACCTGTCTCACATCAGATTGCTATTGCTTTTTTTTTTTAATGTTTAACTTCCAGAGGAAACTTTTTTCAAAATGTTTATCATAAAAGTCAAGCAATTCTGCTTCTCTGTTTCCCTTGTCCATGCAATTTGCTGTACTATGTAATGTTTTTAAGAAAAACTTCTCTGTGGTAAAAATATAGTGTCCTTTAAGGTAGTTACCAGGTCCTTGTTCTGGCTTCAATTTCTGGTTACCATTTTCTTTAAAAGGAAAACCTTTCCTTATAGGTAAAGTCATGAAGCTGAGTACCAAAGCAGAAGAAGTTGCCACATTCTTTGCAAAAATGCTTGATCATGAGTACACTACAAAGGAGATCTTCAGGAAAAACTTTTTCAAAGACTGGAGAAAGGTATGCGCATAGCCCTGGGCTGCAATGACTGCAGGCATGGCCAGTGTCTCCTCAGCACTGGGCACTGAAAAGGGGCTACTGTTCCATGCACAGGAAAGCTAGCTCATGGCAACTAAAATCTCCCTCAGATTGTAGCTGTGAAATTTCCAGTCTACCCTGTAGTTTCACCAGGAAGGACCCTATCGTAAGTTCCTAAACCAACAAAGTTGGACTTCTTTCAGCCAAATTTGCCTGTTAACAGCATGGGGGGGTATGGCTGATCTGACAGTTACAAGCCTTGTTAAAGAGCTGGCTTTATATTAGAAGGAAAGCCCTACCAAAGATCTAAAACTCAGAACTTCATCTCAGTCATCAGCCGTAAAGTCAAACCATTAGATCAGTTAATGCAGTTTTCCTAGCTGGGTTACTGGATTTTTCTCCCTATCCCTCAACAATCCCAGCTGCTGTTCAGTGTGAGAGCGCTCTGGGAGGCAGTACAGCATTGCCCAGCACTTGCAGCGATCAGACGATCAGACCGCTGGAAGGTCAACGCTCCACATGCTCTGCTGCTTTTCCCTTTTCTCTTTGACCTTAGCTGGAGTGAGCATGTGCAAGAATTTGGGAATTCCTGGGGGTTTATTGTGAGAACGTATCTATTGTTCCTGGTTAAACTGCCTGGGGTAGGGTAAGCTCTACTATGTATGAAAACTTACTATGTATGAGAACTTAAAGCACTACTTTCTTTCTGCAAGGAAATGACCTCTGAAGAGAAAAGCACTATCACCAACCTCAGCAAGTGTGACTTCACCCACATGAGCCAGTATTTCAAAGCTCAGTCGGAAGCTAGGAAACAGATGTCCAAGGAGGAGAAACAGGTACCAGAGGGAATTCTAGAAGACTTCTTGATTCTTGGCTGGCTTGTAAACATCTTTGTGTAATCATTCCTCTGCCTGCCGCGCCGCTTATAAGTCAGTGTTTACTAGCTTTCAAATTACTACTTTTGTGTTAACTCTAGGAATCTTTACTGTGCAGCTCATGTAGAGCAAAGCCCTGTGTTTACAGCTGAATCTTCATCCTGACTTAAAATGATATTGATAGGGCTAAGGCTCCTAATCCTGCTTAAGTAAATAAAGAGTATCAGAGGTGCCACCTCCATGGGAACCTTGGTCCCTGGCCAATAATGAGCAGTGGATACTCAGTTAAGGATAGAGATCTTCATTTTAGAAGCTCCTTGAGTTTGAAAGTCAAAATTAGGGATCGTGGAAGGGATGCAGCAATGACATTACTGAACAAAATGACAGAACAAATCTTAACTATCAGGTAATGCAATTTTCTGAAGAAAAAAGCAAACTTTATTTTCCAGTAGCGTGGCTTGTGGGGAGAGAATTAAATAGTTTTTGGATGACTGAGACTTAATGCAATGGAAGTTGGAAACTTGCCCCAAGTTCTCAGTTGATCTTTTGCAACACTACAGTAATTGTCCTTTGAATGAGGGGCCTGGTAGCCTGGAAGTATGGCCTTTGGGGTCAGAGGGATCCCAGCAAAACAGAGAGCCCATGTCTTACTGCTGTTTCCATTTGATAAACATGTGAGTGAGCCCTTCTCAGTTCCTGTCTGTGGTAGCTATTACAATGGAGCAGAAGTGGCTTTTTCTGTTAGTTTCTTAGCTGGCACGCCAGTGCTGTCTATGGGTCAGATGTTTTATTTCGATCTGCAATGTTTTTATTTTTTCCTTCTATATAATTAGAGTTCAAGAAGTATGCAGTGAAATCTCAGCACATTTTTACTTGGGAGACTGTGTTCTGCTCATGAGACCATTTGCTGACACAGGCTCGCATGTGGCAGACCGGAGACATTCCTCTGCCTGCTCTCTGATGTTCAAACACAGAAGTCTGACTTTTTATACATAAACAACAAGATGTAAAGTCTGGTGGATGTCAAATGCTGAATATAGACCATAAAGCAGGAGTACTCTGCTGGGACTGCCCTTGTAGCTGTGGTATGTGGATAGAGAGAGGTAAATGCCTCTATTGTGGCAAAATTGTAGCTGTCTTCACCAGCCCTAATCTGTTTCCCTCCAATACAAGTTTTAAGAGAGTTTTCACACGTTCTTTTCCAGTTTGTGCTGCTTGCATTTTGTGAATGCTTTTCTGGACAGTCTGTTGCTCTGTGTGTTGATACAGTACTTGACATGATAGGGATCTGGTTTTGAGTTGGGTCTTTAGCATTAGCATGGTGCAAATAACATTTTTTAAGTCTTGGCATTTAGACACCTGTGTGTGGTGCTGGATATACCGTATTATCTTTGCTTTTGGCTTTTTCCAGAAAATCAAAGAGGAGAATGAGCGGCTATTGAAGGAATATGGCTACTGCGTGATGGACAACCACAAGGAGAGGATTGCCAACTTTAAGATTGAACCCCCAGGTCTCTTCCGAGGTCGTGGGAACCATCCCAAAATGGGCATGTTGAAGAGACGCATCATGCCAGAAGACATCATCATTAACTGCAGCAAGTGAGCACTGGGTGCTTCACACCTTGGCTTTGCTTTCTAGATAGGAATATTTTCTTTTTTGAAATCCTATATAGGTTGATACGCAAGCATGTAGAAATACACATGCTGCTTATCTTATTCTTATACAGATGAGAAACTTAGTCATACAAGCAAAGACTGAGCAAGGCTATCATGCGTTTCACGTAGAACTTTGTCAACATATTTTCTTCCTCGTGCCTACAGCCTACATCTGCTTAAACAGTCTTTCCTCCTAGTATTGCCAGAAATTAATTTTCTTGTAGGGAGGTTGGCCTACTTTGTCTTCCTTGATGTGGAAGGCTAAGGTTTGGTGGGCTTATCTTCAGTCTTGTCCAGATAAGCACTCACACTATTGCAGTGTCTACAAATCAAAGATGGTCCTAGCAATGTGTGTTCCCCCCTATAGTGTAATTTTTCAGCAGATACTCATTGACAGCAGTTACGTTTCTGATCTCTGTTCAATTTGATTCACTTGATTTCCTGCTTGCGGAAATACGTGGTTATGTTGCCTCAGTTTCTTTCCCTGTGCTTTCTTTGTGTGGTGGTATTTATTACTTTCTCTATTTTGATACTGTTCAAGTCTCTTTAAATAGTTTTTATTTGCTGTTCTGTAATTCTCTGTAGGGATTCCAAGATCCCTCCCCCTCCACCAGGACACAAATGGAAGGAGGTCCGGCATGATAACAAGGTTACCTGGCTGGTGTCATGGACTGAGAACATCCAGGGCTCTATCAAATACATCATGTTGAACCCTAGCTCAAGAATTAAGGTAAAGATCTATTAAAAGAAAACATCTTACTGGTTATGTCTCCAGGAAGCAAACGTAGCTGTTGGCTAGGGGGGAGAGAGGAAGTAAAGCTGTTTTGCTATTTCATCCTATGCTGACATCATTGTGTCATTCCTAGTAGGAATCCTTTACTCCGTGTAAACCTAAAAGGAAGCAATTTATCCAAGAATAGACTTCCTCTGTTGGATATTTTACCTTTTTTGCCCTAATTTCCCCTGCCTAATCATGTAGTGAAGTTCTTACCATGCGTTGCTAATTAGTCATTTGTAAAATGAAACTAGATGGGCTAGATGATCTCTAGAGGTCCCTTCCAACCCCTACCATTCTGTGAAAAACACAGCCAGGCTACTGGCTGAGAAGGCCGATAAAGGAGCTCATGATTGAAGGAAAACAAACCCTGCTGTGGGAGCAAATAACCAGTCAACGGATCAATTCCATGAAAGCAATGATAAGCCTGTTGAAAGATAAATAGCCTTCAGTTTCAGGGGTAGTTCTTCTCATGAAGTCTTATTTTTAAGGGTTTTTTTCCTGGATTGGAAACAAGGGGTTTGTCGTACAAATATAGGGAAAAAAATCTCTGTTCCTTGTCAATTTATGCCCTCTTTTGCCATGATTTGAATATATAATAATGATGATGAACTGTTGGTGTTGCTTTTACGTTTTTTATGGGTGTTTAATTACACAGCTGAAAGAACATAAGTGTCAGCTGAATAAAGCAGAGGAAATCATTTATATGTTGAGAGGCATGGAAGACATATCTTTTGTGTCATTATAGTTGCTTCTGTGGATGCGTTTAATATCACGGAAAACTGAATTACCTACAGCTGCATGGCAGCATAGTTTGAAGCTGAGCTGTTCAGCAGCAAAATCTCAGTGCATTTGTACGGTGAGACCGTTTTCCACACACAGACTTGCAGAGCCTTGAGATGCAGGTTGGAACTGGTCCTTTGTCTACTTTCTGATGCTGACTCTGTTCCAACTTTCTCTGCAGGGTGAGAAGGACTGGCAGAAGTATGAGACAGCTCGGAGGTTGAAGAAGTGCGTAGATAAAATCCGAAATCAATATCGAGAAGACTGGAAATCCAAAGAGATGAAAGTACGGCAGAGGGCTGTGGCACTGTACTTCATTGATAAAGTAAGGCTCATTCCCCAGCGCAGTCCTCTTATCTTTCTCGTCCTGCTGGCAGCACTCAGGAATGCTGTGTATCTGTTCCTAAGGCAGATTTGAGCCCAGTTAATAAGGTATCCTGAGACTTCCTGGTGGGCAGGCCCCTGTCTCCTTTTCCTTCCCATTACCTGGAATGCAGAGCAACGAACTGTTGTACTGAACATGGCTATTTCAGGCAGCATTGTTTTAGTTCAGGCAAAATTCACAGCGTGGTTCCAGAATCACCCATTTGGATTACTGGGAAGTTTCCGTGGGCCTTTTGTCTCCAGCTGTTTCAGTTTTCCTGCTGGGAATTTCTGCTGATTTGTCACCTCTTTAGTTTGAGGTCACAGTCGTGAGGTTTCATAATTATGCTAAATTTTTCACCACAGCATGAAGAAAACTGCAGTTGTATTGATGCATTTAAAGCTACTTAAAACCAGTTTCCAGAGAGCTGTTGTCCTGGTAGTGCATGGTGTCTTGACCAACTAAATTAACATTTTTTTTTAATTCAAAATAGTTTGATGTAGACCAGGGAACTTTGATTTGAATAGTTGCGCTTTCACATGAACACTGAAGGTTTTTCTTCAAAAAATTAGAAAATGGTTGAGCCAGTACTGTTAATACACTTTTTTTTTTTAATGCAGACAAGTGTAGCCTTTTGATTATTTATATAACCCTAAGTACCCTATGTCCTATTTAAAGTGTATTTATTTAGTGTACAGTGAAGAGATAGCATCATAGAAGATGAAAAACTGAACTTTATGACTTTCTATTGAGTTGACTTCACGTGGAAGTCAGTTTGATTTTGAAAAAATATCAAACATTGAAATGGATTTCCATTAGAACTGTCTTACAGTTTTTGAGTTACTTAATGAGCAAAAGTAGGTAAAGCATCTTGCTTTAAACTTCTCTTAAAAAAAAATGAGGTATTCTGGTAGATTGGTAGACTAATGGCTGTAGTGTTATTTTAAACAGATTTCAAGTATTTAAGGTTGTTTTCATTAGAATTTTGTAAGCGTCAATTTTATCCACTCAAATGCATTTTTCTCCCCTTTTTCTTCTCTTACGGACACTACTGATTCTAGGCTAGTGTCTGAAAGTTTCCAGCATCTGTACATTACTGGGATGGTTTGAAATGCTTACTTCTCTTGTCTTGATATGAATGTAGCTTGCCCTGAGAGCTGGTAATGAAAAAGAAGAAGGAGAGACAGCTGACACCGTGGGCTGCTGCTCTCTGAGAGTAGAACATATCAAGCTGCATCCTGAACTGGACGGCCAGGAATACGTGGTTGAGTTTGACTTCCTCGGGAAAGACTCCATCCGATACTACAACAAAGTCCCTGTTGAGAAGAGGGTAAGACACCTCCACAAACGCATACACAGACGGAATTGTGAAAAAATGTAGTCAACACAGTTTTGGTGGGAATAACATGGTCGTTGTTGCTGATCAGATACGTAGCCAGAAAAAAACTCAGTTAATGATTTTCTTCCCTTTTTATTGGCAGTGCCATGGAAAATAAGGTTGCTGGTGGTGTGAAATAACCCAGCAGATGACATATTTAAACATCTTACTGCTCCTCCCTGTGGGCTCGCTGTCAAGAGTTGGAATAACATAACTGTAACAGCTACGTTAGATGAGTTTCTTGGGTCTCATTCTGGTCAGCAGAGATGGTTTTGTCACCTGTAGGTGGTAGAGTTCTGTGCCCGTGTGACAAGTAATAGCCTAAAAGGTTCTGAAATGCAGTGCTGGATGGCACTGTTAGAGTGGCAGTTCAGCTTGGGGCTTTTATGATACTAGCTTCTCTGTCACCGTGGTTTTGTTCATGTTGGAGCTGAGCCCTCACTGAGGTAGGTCCAGATCTTGGGTGCCCCAGTGCAAACAGAGTAGATGCACTGATACTTCTGACCTAGGTACTTGTGTATCTACCAACCAAGACTTCTTTCCAAGGCAGGGTTAATTCCTTTATTTCTTTGTCATCCACCAATTTCAAATCTGCTGTTGATCTTGACCTCATTCCAGAATAAATCCCCATCCAGCAGTATGAACCTGGAGTGCTCTATCCAAAAATACTTTTGTTTTTGTGGGTGTAACAGCTTTGCATCTGGCCCACAGCTCTGCAGTCAGCACAGTGTGTTAGATACTGCATCTACAATTACTCTGGTAATTGTAACAACAATCAACAGTAAATGTTGGCCTCTTGGGGAACAGAACAACTGAAAAATCCAAACTATGGCTGCTATAGAAATGAGCATGTGCTGGAATTCTTACTTCCTTGTTTAAAGAAGAAAACATTTTTCCAGTTTAAATGTATTGGTATCTCTTGGTGTCTCTTCTTCAGTGCTTACAATGGGGAATTGATTATTGTGGAACTAGAAATCTTTGTATATTAGGTGTCTATAGAAGAAGAATGTGTGTTGTTGAGAAGCTGGGAATTGGGGATTTGGAGCACAGAGCTGGGATTTGTGGTCTCTGTATAATCAAAGATGCTTTGATTATTCTCCCTACCTCAATGAGTCTTGTTTGGGATGGAACTATATGAAACATTTAAAGTAGCAATGAGAATGGCTGGTTTTTAGTAACTTCACTCCATGGGAAATGGCTCAGGGGGTCCCTTTGACTGGAGTAATGATGGAGAGTAGGGGAAGGGTGGTAGCTTTGGGGTCTCTTTCTCTGTCAGGCACCTAAGCCAGAGCAGAATCAGGTCTCCTGCAATCTTGATCTAAAGGATGAGGATAAAAGGCTCTGAATGCTCAAAACTCCTGTTGCTTGGGAGGAACCTTCAACACAAGTGTTGTATTGAGAGATGGGTCTTTGCCGGCTAGGAAGTACCATCCAGGATCGTCACTGTTGCCTGAAGACAGTTTCGATGGCTCCCTGGGAGTGTTGCTTCCTTTGTATTACTGATACACGGCGCTGTCTGGTCTGTGTGCCTCAAGTTACTGGTTTTCTTTTCCTGCAGGTGTTTAAGAATCTTCAGCTGTTCATGGAGAACAAGCAGCCTGAGGATGACCTCTTTGACCGCCTCAATGTAAGCACATAGTTAATGGTGAGGGATGGTGGTAGAGCATCATGAACAGGCTTACTCTGCACCAGGCAATAACAGCTGCTCTGTTCCAGAAATGGTTTCGGTGGCAATTTGCTTCCAGAGCAGGTCTGAGCAGCCTAGAAGCAGTGAGAGTGTGTCTCAATCCGGTGTCTATTGTCCACTGTGCCTGCAGGTTCCTGAAGCGATGGGCTTTGGTGATGGTGGGCCTGGCTGGCTCTGACTTGGGGAGTTTTTTTCAGAGTTCAGAGAAGGTGATTGTGTGAGGTGACAGATTTTCAGATGCCATCCCCATCTGCACATTTGGCTCTATGGGAGCACTGTGGTGGTTCAGGCACCTTCCCTGGGATGGGACAGGCACAGCTCTGCCTGTTGGGAACCAAAACCTCCACACTGAAGAAAACATTTCTGGCTGCTTGTGGTACTTGATACCAATCTAATACTTGTTGGTTCTTTGTTCACTTTTCCTGTGGTTTCAGTAATGTTGTGGCCATTCTGTTGTGGTCAGGGTTGAGCACACTAGGATTCAGCCATGAGCTGCATGTCTTTGTCACAGTGTGTCCGGAGATTTCACAAATGCTGTGGTCAATTCTAGTGCTAACTGTCATCTCCTTTCTGCTTCCTTAGACCAGTATCTTAAATAAACATCTTCAAGACCTTATGGAGGGACTGACAGCCAAGGTATTCCGTACTTACAATGCCTCCATCACGCTACAGCAGCAGCTCAAGGAGCTTACTAATCGTAAGTATTGTCCTTGAAACTCTGAGGGGAACAGATCTTATTCTGCAATACAGACCTGGCTTCCTTGGCTTAGCCACAAGTCTTGTATCTGTACACCACTTCCTCGTTGCAGTTCTCCCAGTGTAATGTCAGACAGCTGAGGTCTGACCAAAAATCTGCTGCCAAACAATCTTTTTGGGGTAGTTGAGCAGCCCAGCGCTGGGGCAGGGCAGAGCTGACTTGTGAGCACGCCAAGGTGTGCCGCCTGCTAGTTTATGCCTGTCCTTTACCATATCTCTTACTTGCTTTCTGTTAATTGTAAAGTGCTATATGTGGCAGGCAAGGCAGATGCATCTGTAACAGCCCCATGTTTCTTGGCTGCTTATTCACAACCTCTCTGTCCAGCACGGGTAGCTTGCACTTTAACAGCTTCACAAAGTGGGCACGTTGAATCTTGTGGAGCCCAGCGGTGTCTTGAGCAGTATGGTCCTGCTGTCCTCTGCTCTGAGCATGGATGAGTTTAGGGCCCAGGGTGGAAGTGATCAGGCTCTTGCAACTGTAATTGAGTCCACTGTTGAGACTGGCCCATCAGAGGGAAGGTCAGTTCTGCAGTGACTGTGAGCTTGCAGAGTCGGTGGGACGCTGGCTGGGGCTGCACAGCCCTGGAGAACCCGTTTGTTCACCACTTTCTTGTACTTTGCAGCGGACGACAACATCCCAGCAAAGATCCTTTCCTATAACCGTGCCAACAGAGCGGTTGCCATTTTGTGTAACCACCAGAGGGCTCCGCCGAAGACCTTTGAGAAGTCTATGATGAACCTGCAAAGCAAGGTACCCCCACCCTTGCCCAGCTCTGGGGCTGGGGCAGGGCTCCAAGTGCTGCATCCCGGGAATCACGTTTCCTTTCACTTGGGGTGAAACGGAAGCAGAGCCTGCTTTTCCCTGTCAGGAGTTGGTTAGTGCTGCCTCAGAGATGGACCTGCTTGGAGAGGAGTAGTGAGCTGAAAAGGACACCTTTCAGTATGAGTCATCTTTTACTTGTAAAGACCAAGACCAGACCCTTTTTATCTGCCCTTCATCCCATAGCTATGTGTTCTGCTGCCATTGAAACCTCAGAGCAGCAGTCTCTAGCTCTGATTTGTGTCCCCTAAAGAAAGCAGACCGGGTATCCACTCCTGTTGTGTGAATCCCAGGCCACTGTCAGTGCAGGCTGTGTACATGGTACATTATGCCCCTCTGACTTGACCTCTTCCTTTGCAGATTGTTTCTGGTGAAGGCCATGAGGTCCAAAGGGGTTAGGTCTGTTCCTGGTCTGGCTTTAGAATAACCTTCACAATAAGGACTTCTGGTTTGGCACTGCAGTGTCCCCTGCTTCTGTAACACCTAACATGGCTGCCTTCACCCTAGATTTTAGAGCTTGGGGGGTGTTCAAGGGGAATGGTTGAACAGGGGCTGCAAAATGCTAAATTTCCCTGAATCCTAAACTTACTGGAGAAGAACTGCCTGAAGCCTTAACAGCTTTCAGCCTGTAGGATTTGGGGCAAGAACTGATTCTGCTGAGGGAACAGGGGTCTTCCTTCCATGTTACCATCACAGAGTTGGTACTGGTAGGATACAGTGGACGCAGACAAGCTGCCTGGAGGGCCTCTTGACCAGCCCCAGGCCAAGCCAATTCCTTTGCCTGCTTGGTTGTAGCTGTGTGAGAAAGCTCCCAGGGCCACCTTGTCTTTGGAAATGAGTGGGGCCTTATTTTCTGAGAGGAATATTTCACCACACTAGGCTTCGCTGCAAACTGAAAGGCCAGTGGCCTAATTGTTCTGCAGAAGTGGGTCTGAGTGCTGGTAGATTCTGAACGTGGTCACGCTGCCCAGGGATGACTGCCACAGTTGTCAGCAGCTTGTTCACAGTGCTGCCATCTGGTTTTGCCTCTCCTAGATTGATGCCAAGAAGGACCAGTTAGCTGATGCCAGGAGAGAACTGAAAAGCGCCAAAGCTGATGCCAAGGTCCGGAGGGATGAGAAGTCTAAAAAGTAAGGCTGGTGTTACCAGGCTGTACATTGCTCCCGGTACTCTCAGCTCCAAATGGGTCCTTCACCCTGTCTTCTGTTTCCCCAGCCTGTGATCTGGGAGGACTTCCTCAGGCTTTCTTGTCCCCTCTTTATTCTGTGCATGAAGAAATAGCCTTCAAGCTGAGGACTTATAGGGTGGTCTGACACTGCAGTTCCTGATGTGGTCATTAGCATTAGTCTCTTCTGTGTCATCCCCCTGAGCTGAGCACCAACCAGTGCTCAGGCACCCTGCTGCCTGGGACCAAGCAGAGCAATGGATCCAGTGTGCAGCATTGCCATCTTCACGGGGAGCCAGGAGTCACACAATTAATTGCACATGCACTTTCCTGGGTTCTGCTTTGCTCTGTTGGAAGCCCACGGTACAGACGATGTACTCGGGCGCTGTATGGGCTCTGCAGCATAGCCACAGGGGTGCTGAGTTAAGGGAGCTCTGAAAGCAGAATCACAGCATGACTGTTACGAAGGGATAGATGGGCTGGTTTTAATGTGGGTGTCACATCAGTACAGTTCAGGCTGTTGCTTCCAACCCTTTAAAACAAAACTGCTGCTTAAGATTTCTGCTCTGCCTCTTGGAAAATGTCAGTTCTTAATTGCATGTGCTGAGTGTTTTGTGTCACCATCTGTGCTGACACAGCTGCCCTTTGTGGCTGATGGCATTGCTTACCTTGAGCAGAATCCCTTTGGGTTCCCACAGTGCTGCCATCTCAAGCCCAGCAGGGCATTAGACATCAAATGCTTTGATTCTTTCCCACCCCAGGACAGTGGAGAGCAAGAAAAAAGCAGTGCAGAGGATTGAGGAGCAACTGATGAAGCTGGAGGTTCAGGCTACAGACAGGGAGGAGAACAAGCAGATTGCTTTGGGCACCTCCAAACTCAACTATCTGGATCCCAGGATCTCTGTTGCTTGGTAAGCATCTGCCCGGGGTGTGCTGGAAGGAACCACCCATTCACTTGTGTCTTGTTCCCCCGTAAGCAGACACGTGCTGTAGCTGAGAGCAGTGCCCCTGTGCTGCCAGAGATGTCTGTCTCTGTGGCCTTCCCTTATATCTTCACATGGTTTCAGGAAATTATAAAAGAGTCTCTTGAGGCACAATGCCAGCCAAAGCCAGCACCGCGCTGGGAGGCAGTGGGTTGGAGAACCTGCAGGGTGGAAGAGCGAGAGGCTGGTCGTGCTCAGCTGGGTGGTGTGTCCTGTAAAGGAGCAGAGCTAGAAGGGTGCCGGGGGAGAGCGGGGCAGTTCTGCACAGCGAGACGTTGAGTGCCTGTGCTGTGTTGAATCTAACAGCGTCTCCTCTTCTGCAGGTGTAAGAAGTGGGGAATTCCCATAGAGAAGATTTATAACAAAACCCAACGAGAGAAATTTGCCTGGGCTATCGACATGGCAGAGGAAGACTATGAGTTTTAACTTGTTTTTAATGAGCTGAATTTTACGGGAAAAAAAAATAAAAGGGGGAGTAGCCTGGTTTTTAGGGAGATTGATAAACTGTGAGCCTTACTTGTCCGTATGTGCTGGGGAAGGGGGAGGAAAGGGGCAAGTGAGCATCAGATAAAACAGCCAACACCTTGCAGAAAGCGTAACCTGGAAATATCCTAAAGGAGCTGAGCCAGTTGTCCTATGGACAACTTATTTAAAAATGTTTCAGAGATCCAAATTCTAGCTGTCTGGTTTGTGTGTTTTTTCTCTTGAGGCAGGGCAAGTGGATGGGGGATTTGTCAACCTTCCGCCAGGCAAATTCACCATCACACTGAAAGCGTGGGAATCTTTAGCTACTGTATACAAAATCCAATTATATTGGTGCGTTTTTACAGTTAGGGTTTTGCAATAACTTCTATATTTTAATAGAAAATGGACTCCTTAACCCCTGCCCTTCCCCTCCCCCTCCTGCCCCATTTCAGAATTTAACAAACAAACAAAATTTAAGAAACCCAACGCACCTGTTACAGCTGTCTCTATAGTCATGGAAATACCCAAATCTTTTTTAATTTGTCACTTGAAACAGTCGTGGCATTGGAAAATGAATTACAAATATCCACCACATTTGTTCAGAGCAAAGCGTGATGGGAAGGCGGCCTCCTGACTTGAGTGTTCCTTTTTTTAAATGTGAAGTTTTATTTCTTTTAATTATTTTAAAATATTTAAACAGGTTTTTTTTTCTTCTTGATCTTAAAGATCGTGTAGATTTGGGGAGCGGGTGGGGAGGGGGCCGTGTGATAGGGAGACGTGTGTGGAATTTGAGGACAAGTGAAATTGGCAACAAATGACATTCCCATCACCCTTTGTTCTGAACACGCTCTGTACACTTCAAGAATATCTACTTTTTAGGTTTGTCAGACTATTTTACCTTTTTCCCCCCTTTTTTTCTAAGCCTCACTCCCCTCTTTTACTTGAAAGATTTTATTGTGTAAAAAGAAGTTTCACAGGTCAATAAATTTCGAGGGAAATGAGCATCGGTCCAAAAAGGAAAATAATCAAGATTTTAGGGCTTTTATTTTTTCTTTTGTAATTGTGTACAAAAATTTTAAAAAATTAAAAAGCAGAATTTTAATGTGAAACCTTTTTTTGCTATAATCATTAGTTTTAGAGGCATTGTTAGCGTAGTGTGTGTGCAAAGACCATTTCCTGCAGCCTTTCCTCAACAAGTATCTTCTATTTTTATCATGAATTCCCTTTTAATCAACTGTAGGTTATTTAAAATAAATTCCTACAACTTAACTGAGTGTTGGTGTCTGTCTGTTCTTTCACCTCGGACCCTGGGCCGTGAGGTCCCCTAAGTCAGGGGGGAGCTGGTAAGCCTGGCACAGTGTTGTTTCTGCAGCAGGCAGAGATGTCCACAGCAATGTCTCGTTTGAACAGGGCTGCAGAGAGGATGCCAAGGCCATGGCAGGGGCCAGGTGGGTTGGGATTGACCCAGCAGTTGTGTCTTCATCGGGGGTGGGTTGAGAGCACATGGCTTCATAATGGTGCCAGCTTGGCCATGGCTGGCTTTTGGAAGGGACAACACTTTCCACAGCTGCTCATGTTGCCCTAATGGTTTGAGTAGCTGCCATTGCTGCTTGCTTGTATTGAGTTGTGGTGGCTCTGTGGTAGGTCTGTATGGTCACGTAGTCAGATCCTCAGTGGGTCGAGACGCTGGTCCTGCAGCATCACAGCATGGGGTGTTTTGGAGCCCTGGTTAGGGGCACAGAGCGCTGGCCAGGCTGTCCCACCAGCCTGCGATTCTGCTTGCTCAGGAGCTGCTGGGGCTTGAGGTGGTCCGTCAGCTCGCCTGGTTCCCAGATCCCTCATCTGTGCTCCCCGCACAGCAATGTGCTTGTTGGGGTTGGTTTGTGCACCCGCGCTTAAATAACGCGCTTAAATACCAGCAGCCTGACCATCCGAGCTCTGTGGGCACAGAGCTGCCCAGTTCCTGTTCCCAACACCAGCAGGAACTGCCTGAAGGATTTGATTCCCTTTTAATAAGCAGCTGCTTGGTCTGTGTTGGAGCCCTGTCCATGTGCAGCCTGCACAGCAAGCCCAGGAGCCTGCCCTCGCCCCGAGGAGTGGCTGCAGGACCAGGTAAAGATCCTTTCTGGGACTCACTGGCTCCATTTGTGAGTTAGTGGGAACATCAGGAATGTGGTTTTGCATGTGTACTTTGGGTCCCTTCGAGCATCCTTGGAAGCGGAGGCCATTGCTTTAGTGAGATAGGGAGCAGCAGGAGCGTGAGGGCCACAGCCAGGCTGACCTCTGGCAGGGAGAAGGGGTGGCAAGGTGTTCCTTTGGGCCCGGTGGCCCCTGTGGCAAGGTGGATTTTGGCTCATGTTCCTTTGAAGAGGCTGCTTTGGTGGAGCGCCAGGACGTGCTGCAGCCAGGTGCACCAGGAAGCACGAGGAAGGGCATCGCGAGTGCACGGGCTTTCCTCTATTCCGTGTCGCTGATGGGAACCTGGTTCTCTGCATCCATCTTCTGTGCCCGGGCTGTGGTGTGTGCTCAGGAGCCTGGAAGTCCCCGCTTGGGCCAAAAGCAGGTTAGTGGGAGCCCAGCGCTGGCGCGGGTGCATCGGGGGTGGCTGTGGAGGAGCAGAACGGAGCTGGGGCCGGGCAGGGCGGCAGCCCCAGCAGTGCTCAGCACAAGGAGCTGGGGCTGAGGGCAGGGGCTGGTCTCCCCTGTGCCCTACAAGCTTGGGATGCTCAGCTGCTTCTCGCTCTCATCCTTCCTGCTTCACCCCTACCTGATCAGTGGTCACCGCGTGTTTCCATGCAAGCACATCTCGCCATCAGTTTGCTTTGCCTCCCACGGGCTGTCTTCTCGCTTGGCCCGGGGAAAACCCCAGCCCGGTGCAGCAGAGAGCAAGAGCATCGGGATGTGGTGAGCCCCGAGCAGCTGTTCCTGGCGTGGTTTCTCCACTGCCTTTTATTAGCCCGCAGCCCTCCGCAGGGAGGAGGACGGGGTGAGTGCAGCACCCTCTCCTTCCCCTCCTGGCTGGGAAGGGCAACCCGGGCGATGACGCTGATGGATGCAACCATCTCCCTGGCACTGGGCACCAGGGCACGGTGTCTTTGGGGAGCAGACGTGCACCCTGGCTCCTCTGCGAGCACCTCCCAGGCACCCCGAGGCCGTCGAGGGTGGCTGCGCGGTCGGGCTCCGCCAGCCGCAGGAGGGGCAGCCCCTGGGCAACCGTCCCCGAGCAGGGCTTCGTGCTCCCCGCCGCCGTGTTTTCAGGCGCTTTGTTGTGGCTGCAAAAACTGGCAGTTTGGCAGGCGTTACCGTTTACTCTCTGGGGCCTTTCCAAGGTGCAGCGGAGAAAATGCCAGCAGAGAGGGAAAGGGGCTCGTTGTGCTCCCGACCTGCCCGTGCCTGGAACAATGCAGCCCGTAAAAATATCCTTTCTATTTATACAGCCCTCCCTCCCTGTGCTCAGACCTGGCCAAATTAAATACATGTACCCTGCGCTGCTGAGCAGGGAGATGTGCTTCTCCCCCTGCCCGGTGCACGTTGCGGGGAGGGACGTGTTCCCGCGGAGGGGGATCCCCCACCCCACCATCGCTGCCGGCAGATCCACCTTCTCCCCGGGCATGGCGGGGTGCACCTGGCCAGGCGGGGGGGGCTCAGACCCCGCTTTGCCTGCAGATGCGAGGCCAGGCCGGTGTCCCAGGCTGGGATGTGCTGTCACTGGAAGGGAGAAGTGTGTTGGTGCAAAACCAGCCCTTGAAAAAGCAGTCGGCAACCTCCGAACACTGGGGAGCGCAGGCGCTCCCCCACTGGCTCTGTCCCGGGCAAGGAGCTGAGAAGGATTTAATCTGTATTCTTCCCTGTTGGCACAGCAGGGTGAGGACCACACATCCCGCACTTGAAATGGAGAATTCCCAGATCCCGTTGACTGGCTGTGCGAACAGAGAAACGGCCACCAAATACGCCACGTCCTGTTTTGCATCCCAGCGCTGCAGCGCCTGGTCCTCGCCTGCCCCGGTGCCCCCACCCCGGTACGGTTTCCCCACTCCGCAACAGGGCTGGTGTTGGGCGGCGAGGGAAACTGAGGCAGCGGGGACGTGACCAGCGGAGGGGGCAAAATTTAGGTTGAAAGTGGATATTGTGCGATGTGAGCTCGTGGACAGGGCCCAAGCTGCAAACTCCGCTGGACACAGCCCCCTCCCCCTCGCAGCCTTACGGGATTCAGGGCTTGGAAATTGAAACCAGGTGAATTCAGGATATTAAAAATGCATGCGCTCCCCTAGGAACATTGGGGAGCAGGGACGGGGAACCTGGACCTGCAGTGGGTTTCCCATCAGGTGCCGGTTTTTATTCCGGAGGGATCTTTCAATGCTTGGAATGGGCAGGAGGATGCCGGGGGGGGGGTGGCAGCCCTGCCTGCGGGCACGGCTTCGCCCCAGCTCCTCGCCGAGCGCAGCACGGGCACCGTGCCAGCATCCGCAGCGGCTCTGCGGCCCCAGGCGGGTCTGCTTTCCATCCTCGGCAAAAAAAAAGTATTGCCTTGCGCTGCTCTGTGTCTGCTCACACCACCCCGGGGCGGGAGGTAGCTCGGCACTGCGTTCCTTGCGGGTTTTCTGGATCCTGCTCGCTGCAGGGCCGGGGAAGATCTTCCCCAGTGGTGATTTTTCTCAGCCCGTGGGCTGGTTTCTCGTTCACCCACCCTAGGGAGTGCGGAACACAGTAAATGACCCGGAGTGGTGCATCTCTCCCGGGGATTGCAGGATGCCAACTATCGCCAGTCCCTTGGATGAGGATTGGGCACCTCCTCTCACAGCACGGTCCCCGGGGTGGGAGAGGGACCCATCCGTTCCCAGACACTGGCGTCAGGGGGATGCTGGGCTGCGGGGACTCCCGCGCTCACCCCTGGGGTGGCCTCAGGGTTTTGTTTTCCTGCATTTTGCTCCCCAGCCCTGGAGCAAGGCCAGGGGCTGTCCTCAAGCCGGAGGTCACCTGGCCGTTAGGCTGCTGCCTCTTCTGGGCGGAGGATGCAGCTGGTCCCTGAATCCCACAGGATGCCAGGGGACCATTGGCGCCCCACGCTTAGGGGCTGTGGGGGCCGACACGGAGGGGGAAAACCCCCCATTTGCAAGGGCAGACTGGCAGAGCCCACCTCCCTCCGCAGCCCTGTGATGAACACGATCCAGGGAATGTCTTCAAAAGTAAAATCGTCTGACCCGCTGCAGACCAAAGCCCGGGCAGGGTAGAGCGGGACAGGATAACGGGAGTAGGATGGAAGTTCCCGCTGACCTGAGGGGCCGGGGGCGATTGCGTGCACCCTGGTACCGGAGCCAGGACCAGCGACAGAGGCTGGCAGGCAGTGGACAGACAAAAGCGATTTTGCATGCTGTCAACTTAAACTGTGAAATTCCTCAGCGTGCAGCATCGCGGACAGGGAGAGTTAATGCAAGGCTAAAAAGTGTGTAGTCAGACTCAGAAGAAAAAATATCCATCGCAGACACCTCATCGCAAAGCACCGCCTCCACGTGCCGGCCGCCCCGGGCTCCAGGGCTGGGGACACACCGTGACGGGTGCTCTCCGTCAGCATGAACAGCCGGTGTTTGGGAGAGAGGGAGTTACCTTTTCTGCTTCTTCAATGGCCACACTCCCTTCTCAGGTTTTGCCCTCAAAAACAAGGGTGTGCCCATAATGCTCAACTATTTTAAGACCACTGGGAGCCGGCTGCTTCCTGCCGGTCCCGAGCGAGGCTGTTACACAAGCAAGGAGCGACTTCCCCGCAGGGAGCGGCAGCGGCTCACCCCGGGGAGAGCGGGGCAGAGGGTCCCACACCGATGGCTGTGGGCTCACCCGGCTGCTTTGGGGCTCCCACCGGCCGCTCTGCAGGTCCCCAACATCCTGTCACCCTTTACGGTGCTGTCAAACACTGGTCACTTTTACACGGGCAGGTTTAGTTTCTTATCCCGGTGCGTTTGTCCTTGCTTGTCTTTTCAATGCCCAGACATTGGGTAGGACCCTAAAGAACCATGAACCTTGTAGAGCTGCTTGTGTGTGTGCACGCGTGCAGGTATGTGCTTGCGCGGGTCCCTTTGGAGACGGGTGGTGCAGCGGGACAGAGGGGCAGTGGGACTCCCTTTTGGGGTGATGGTGCCTCACTTCTCATCGTTTGATGCTCCTTCCAGACCCACCCATGAGCTGGAGGGTGAGATAAGGGCTGCTCGGCCGCACGCTGCCTTGCCATGGGCCTGCAAATACATGTGCATATGTGTGTGTACACATTGTATACATACACATATATCTATACTTTTATATAGAGGGATGCATCCCCTCCACCCTCTCCCTGTAGGAAATCCCTGCCTGCGCTGCTGTCCTGCAGTGGGGCTGTGCTCGCCTTGGGGCTGGCCGGCTCCCGGGCAGCATCGCCTGCCGGGGTGGGAGATGCACCCGCCACCACACCCTGGTGTTTGCACCAGACCGGGGACACGGTCCCCAGCCCAGGGCCACCCGAGCGCACAGCCCGCCCTGGGGTGCCCTGATGGGGAGGAGGGCGCAGGGAGGAAGGCCAGCAGCGCAGGAAGGGAAATTGCAGGCTTTAACCACATGAATGGAGCAAACTGCCCTGAAACGCTTCCGAATTCAACTGCTTATCCTCTCGCTAACCCTGCTTTTGTGTGGCCTCCCGCCGGGGCCGCAAAGGGGCTGGAGAGCCTCCCGTGACCCCCGGTTCCCTACGCATCCCACGGGTACAGGATGCCACCGGCTGCCCTGCAACCCCCATCCCGCTTCCCCTGCCGGGGCAGGTCTGGCCGTGATTTACGGGGAGGAAGCTGCGGCAGCCGCAGGCCTGGCTCTGGCGAGGTGCCATGCCATGGTGCCAGCGGCAGCTGGATGGAGGGGACTGTCCCCAGGACAAGCTTGGCCTGTCCCAGGGCAGCAGGGCTGGGGATATCCCTGGGAGGGCAGGGAAAGGAGAGGAGAGCATCTCCCGGGGGCAGCTGCCAGCCTGGCCCGTGCCCTGCTCGCATCTGTGTCCCCGCATGCGCCTGCTTGCCCTGTACAGCCGCCACGGTGGACACGAGGGGTGGTGGGGCAGTGGCGGGAGCCTTGGGGGCCTGAGCCCCTTGTCCCCATGACCGCGCNGCACCAGGGTGATGGCCCATGGGGTGCAGTGCTGGGGACCCCACACGTGCCGTGCCATGGGGTGTGTCGCACACCCAGGACCTCACGCAAAGCGTGCCGTGGGGTGCCAGGGCCCCATTGTACCCTGTGCTGTGGGCTGCATGGCACACCGGGGACCTGGGTGCCCCTGGTACCCCAGGAGCACTGCGGGGTGCAGGTTGACCATGGTACCTGAGGAGTGCTGTGGGGTGCAGGGTGCCCCTGGTAGCAGAGGAGTGATGCGGGGTGCCTCTGGTACTCGAGGAGTGATGCGGGGTGCCCCTGGTACCCGAGGAGTGATGTGGGGTGCAGGGTGCCC
>VZSZ01007122.1:263198-276628 GCA_013398815.1 Ibidorhyncha struthersii
GCAGCTCGGGGCGGCGGGGAAGGTGCCCGGTGTCCCTGGCCGGGGCCGGCTGCGGCCGCACGGTGCCCGGGGGCGGCGGGGGATGCGCGGGCCGGGTACCGCCATGGCCGCCCCCAGCGCCGCCTCCCGACTTTCCGCATCCCTCTTCGGCATCGAACTTCCCCTGGGATAAACTAGGTGCTTTTTTTTTTTCCCGGGTGCTGCCTTGGCTAAGAGCACCTAAAAGCTGTGAGGAGCCTCAAAAGGAGGCAGGAGCCCTTTCGGGGTCGCACCTCGGAGCAACAGATAAGATGACGCGGAAAGGGCAAACAGCAGAAAAAACAACGCCGAAATATTATAACGTAATTCTGCGCATCTGGGCCAGGACGATGGCACGGGGTCCGGTGGAGGAGGGTCAGCCTGGGCTGGGTCCCGCTCTGTGCCGCGGTGGGTGCAGCTCGGGGCAGAGCAGCCTCCTGGCTTCGCGTTCCCGCGCCTGGTGCGGAGCTCCAGCACGAGGAGGGCAGGGGAAAAGATGCGTAAGAAATGTGAGCGTAAAACCACAAAGATGGGTGGGAAGGGGGGGAGAGCGGGGAGGCCCCGCACCGGGAAACTTTTAACCTCGGCATTGGTTTCCTAGGTTACTGCTGTTTCTCTTAAATTACCTTTCCCGCCCCCACGCGCACCAGCGCGAGGACAGTGTGTCTGTCCGATGCTGGAGGCGAGGAAGAGGGGACGCGCACGAAGGCGACGTGACGTAAGTCCTGGCGCTGGCCTTGGCGCAGCGGCCTTCCCCACGTTGAGGGATGCGGCTGGGGCGCAGCGAGGCTGGGGGGGGGCTGTCATCTCTCTTGGCAAGTGCTGCTGGCCCAGGGTGGAGAGGTTGGATGCTCTTGGCGTTGCCAGGGGGCTCAGGTGGACAAAGGAGGTGGAGGTGGGGGTCATGTCTCTGTGGCAGGACCACAAAATGCTGGTGTTTCCAGTTTGGGGCTTTGGTTTGCCTTAAGACCATCGGAGTCCTGTGGCTTCTGCCCAGAGGCATCTCCAGGCAGATCCGGAAGGAGCCTTGGGCTCCATTAGCATCACCTGGACGTGAAACTCTCCCATACATTTCCCAGAGTGGCCTCTAGGAGCAGTGGGAGAGGGAGGACAGTGCAGAGCTCCGTTGGCCCTGGGTTTAAGTTGTTCTTAAACTAAGGCAAAGCACCTGTTTTGCTGGCGAGGCACCAGGCTCTGGCAGTGTCTACAGACCACGTGGGTCCATGGCCCATGGTGGGTCGGAGGTCCCCACCGGTGTCTACACGGGCGATTGTTCCTGTGGGCAGACCTAAGGACGTGCTGCAGTCCTTGTAAGGCTGGGACCTTAACTTCAGGGAAATTTAGAGAACTTTAACTTCTGTACTAAAACTGTGGTGGTAACAGTGATGATAACGTCATGGCTGTGAGGACTTCTTGTGCTCTGCAGACAACCAAGAGCAGACCGGTAAAAGCAGAGAGTGTGTCCCAGGGACCGAGATGGTTAAATTAAAATAATAAAATCCACAGGTTTCTAGCAAAAGAAAAGCAAGAGTTGGGGAACGTGGGACAGCCAGTTCCCTTGTGTGCTTTTAAACATCTCAGTGGAAAATTACTTGGGGTTCCTCTGCTGTGCTGCAGGCAAGCTGGCTGGCTGGTGGCCACGGGCTTGGGGCTCCCTGGCATGTGAATCCCAACGCGCATTGATGTTCCCGCAGTGCGTGCAGCTCTCCCGAGAGGCAAGATGGGCCATGCTGGAGGGAGAGGACACTAGCCTGAAGAGCTGCCATATCTCCAGCCCCATCTCTCTGATGCCGGATGCTTTTCCCATGGCCTCCTCTCTGCACCCGAGCATCTCGCCCTGTCCTCAGTCCCCTCCTCAGGTGTCACGCAGCACCCGTCCTCTCGCCCCTCTTCCTTTGCAGGGCTGAGAAGTAGAGCTTCGCTTTAACACTTCCTGGACAGAAGCGTGGGAGCTCCAGGTGGAAATATCAGCTTGTGTACACAAATAATGACTGTGTATCTAGGGAGGCGAGGCAAAGCCACGCGATCAATGGCCGGCAATACGAGGTTGTTGGCCAACTTCCCTGTTTTTATCTGGATGCGCTTTCTGGGCAGCAAAAGGATGCCTGGGAAAAAACAGGTGTGTGACATCTCCACTTCACATGGCAAATACACTGATGTATTCCCCGCCTGGCTCATCTTCCCCTTGAAGATCAGCCTTTACTGGCACAGTGTTCACATGGCCGTGGAGGGAACCAGAGGGGGAAGTGATCTGGAGTCAAGCTAATCACTTTCAGTGCAGGGTGGTTTTAACCATGAGCGATGACTGACCCAGTTCTCCCCATGAAGACAAGCCATCCCGGCATGGGGAGCAGGAGGTTGGGGCTGGCAGGAAGATTGAGGTTTACTTTTCGTTGGCAGTACTGGCTTGGCCCTAAGTTGCAAAATGAGTGAGGCCATGAGCAGAGGAGAGCAGCCAGCTGTGAGGAGGTAAGATGTTTCTTCCCTTGGAACGGCATCTCCACCAGACAGTGTCTGGGGGTCTACAGGTCAAAGACTGCTGTGTTCATGGGTCGGTAATGAATGTTCTTGTGTTTCTTGAGACATGGAGACCAGTCTCGGACTCAGGGCATGTCTGTGGTGATGGCCATGTCTTGGAGAGGTATCTATCTCTATGTGTTCATGGACATGCCAGCATGGAGGATCAGTGCTCCTTTCTCTGCACCTGGTGGGTTTTCCAGAAACGAGATGTATATTTGTCCCAAGGAGGGGTGGGCAGTGCTGGGGGACCTGGCTCCATTACTGACCCTGTTGGGAAGAGCACAGTTCCTGTGGCTGCAGCTCGGGAAGCCTCCTGCTGTGTGGTGGGCAGTGAACGAGGGGACAGAGGGTCAATTACTTCATCTCCAGGTGGCCTTCAGGCACGTGGGCTAAAGCTGCAGCATGCCAGGAGGAGAGGTCTTCTGGGCACAGTCACAGTCGCCCATCCTTGGTGTGGTGCTGCTCGTTTCAGAGCTTCAACATCACTGGGGGTGGTGTCGTGGAGCTGCTGCCTCCCCAAGATCTGTGGGTGCTTGTCTGTCAGTACTTCTGATCTCTTCTGAACTCTGGGTGGCTGCAATAGTCTACCAGTTGTTTGCCATCACCTTCATGAAATGCTCCGTTTTCATAGAACCTTAGAGTCATAGAATGGTTTAGGTTGGAAGGGACCTTGAAGATCATCTAGTTCCACCCCCCCGCCATGGGCAGGGACGCCTTCCACTAGACCAGGTTGCTCAAAGCCCCATCCAGCCTGGCCTTGAACACCTCCGGGGTCGAAGCTTCCTCAGCTTCTCTGGGCAACCTCTTCCAGTTCCTCACCACCCTCAAAGTGAAAAATTTCTTCCCAATATCTAATCTAAATCTCCCCTTTTCCAGTTTTGGTGATGTGTGGCTTTCTGGTGCACGCTGACCTGGAGTTTACAGGAGAGCAGAGCCTGAGCAGGCTTCAGGTCACCCCACCGCTGGAGAGGAGCACACCTGGAGGAAGGTCCAGGGAAACCCTCATGCTCTGTGCCGTTGGTGCTTCAGCAGAGGTGCGCTATCGGTCTGACAGCTTCCCCCTGACCAAACGGGTTTGTGGCTGCCAGCTCTGCTGGCCACGCTGCTTGTGGTTGGAGGTGATGGGACATCTTTTATTTCAAGTTACTCACTGAAGCGAGCGGGATCTGAGCTGGCCTCTGGAAGGAGCTTTTGGCACGTAAGGACGGAGCACTTAGTGTTGAACAGCATCTCTTAACAGCGGTGAGACTGGACTGGAGGGATGCCGACCGGGGAGTAGCTTGTGTTTGATGGCTTGGGTGGTGTCACCACGCGTGCTAGAGAGGTACAGGCAACCAGCCAGCCTTGTTGGCCACCATCACACTGCCCAGCCTTGCCTTCCTCCCGCCCGCGAGAGAGGTACAGGCAACCAGCCAGCCTTGTTGGCCACCATCACACTGCCCAGCCTTGCCACCTCCCGCCCGAGGTGTTGGGGTCGTGGTACGTGGGTGTTGGGAGGAGGGGGGAGCCCTTGCTGGTGTGACAGCCCTCTTCTCCGTCCCCTTGCTTTGTCACCCTTGTGTAGGGCTTTGTGAGCGTTGCATAAAGAGTGACCTCGTGCGTTAACTGTCAGCGTGTGTGTCCCCCACGCCCCCCCTCCGTGAGCAGCTCAGACTCGGCAGTGGGCAGAGCAGGGGCTCCAGCCGGCTGGGCTCCCAGATGAAGAGCCTCTCCTGTTGGAAAGGGCCCATCTCCCGCTCTTGGTTAAGCTCTTCAGCTCGCTGCAGAGCGCCCTGGCTCTCCATGAGCAGGATCAGCTGGGGACCGGGGAGAGGGGGCAAACTTGTCTGCGCGGGAAGCCTTTCGCTTTGAAAAGCGGTCACCTCCTTCTCCTGAACTTTATCAAAACCGAAACTGTGCAAAATGCAATCCTGGTTTGGGCGGGGGGGGGAAGTAGGTTTTTTCAATTAATATTTGTTTTTATCTAAAAGGGTTTCAGCCAGCTCTCATTACCAATGCATTGCTTTCTTGCTAATCAGCTCTGCAGAGGGCCTGGCTGTTACGACGGGAAGAGCTCTAATAATTTTCTATTCTTTTTGTTAATCACCCAAAGCGAAGTAGAGCTAATCCCTCGAGTCAGTTGTCTTTTATGCTTTTCTTTTTTTTTTAAACTTCCTGTGTTACGTAATTCTTTTTTTAATATAAAAGGGTCTTGCATTCATAACTTCACATGCTGGGGGGTTATAGGCCAGCTTCTAATTGTCTGTTTGCCTTGAAACACGTCAGAAAACTCAGAGAGTTTGCTCAGAGAGCGAGCTGAAAATTTGGAGCAGATGTTTGTTTTATAGGGGAGAGAGAGGGGGAGAAAAAAAAAATAAAACCACCTCGAAAAAACCCTGATTGCGTTCTTGCTTTCAGAGAAATGAGCTCAGTCCCGTGGAGGTGGAGAAAAGCTGTCGCCTGCGTAAAAGAAAAGGCAGGAACTGTGAAATACTAATCCAAAGTGACTCTGAAGGGTGGCTCATACTCACCTCATCCTTTCCAGCTACCTGCCTCTTTCGTTAGTGCATTTTATTTTATTTTATTTTATTTTATTTTATTTTAGCCATCTGACTAAGCTGAGGGGCTTGGAGCTCTTGAGAAGCGAGCAAGCCAGAAATGGCTTTCAAGGATAAACAAACTTCCGAGTCGGATCCTCTTGGGGTGCAGGACGGCTCCTGCACCAGCGGGTCCCCCTCCGACTCCATCCCCGGGGCTGCAGGATGCGGCCCCTTGCGGCAGGCAGGGGCTGGGAGGAGGGGAGCTCCTCGCTCCTGAGGTGCCTTGAGCTGGGGGATGCAGAGATTTCTGGCGTGGGAAGGTGACAGTGCGGCTTGTGACCGTCGTAATGGTTAGAGCTTCCCCTGCTGAAGCTCCGCTGTGGGAGTTTCTTGCGTGAAGGGTTTTTTTGTGTCATTACCAGTCCCCTTCCTGCTTACTAGGATATTTGTGTTAAAATTGGGGAAGCGAACGAGCTCTATTCTCCCCTTCAAACCGAAACAGCCTCTTTCCCTCGCTTTACATCCCTTTGTCACCTTCTTTCTCTTCTCGGTAGCGTCTTCCAGGAGGAACAGGTTAGAAGACCCCGACTCACGCGGCAGTAAGGCACGTCACAAATCACCTCCTCCCTTGGCATCTCAAAAGCTTCTCTGCAGCCTAGAGAGCAGCTGGAGGGCAGCGGGCTGGGAGCCCTGCGCTCCGCTCTGGTACCCGCACCTGCCTCGTCCATCCGTCTGCTTCCTTCATTTGCCCAGCAGCCACGTGGAAGCTATTGGCTTATGGGTTTTAAGCCCACTAATTAAAACGTGCTGGAGAGGTTTTGTATAGTCGGTCTGATTACTTCTCACCTACGCCGAGGGCCTGAGCGCTCCAGGTTTCTCAGGGCGGAAGCGATGTGGCTTGGCTTTCTCCCTGCCTGCAGGCAGCCGTGTTGGCTGGACACCACGTGTGGCGAGAGGAGCATCTGAGCAAGCTGGATCTGAACATCTGGCTTTGCAGAGGAGCACCTCGCGTGCTCGGCGCCGTCACCTCCCATCTCCGGGGGCGGTTTTGTCGTGGGATTTCGTACAGGACTTTTAACGTGCCCCATCTCCGAGCTGAGGCAGCAGTCGCCCAACCCAATCTGTGACCTTTTTACTGCTCTTTGTTTAAGCTCCCTTGCCGGCACAGCGGGGGTAGTCATTCTTATCGGCGTAGCGTTTGCTCGGCTCCGTTATCTAATCACAGTGGTGCGCAGCGCGAACATCCCGAAGACGTGCCGGCTGTTAGCAATGCCCATCGCCTGTCCCTGCGCGAGCAGGCGTGTGACCTTCTGCATATCTTGCAGATTGCAGACGGAGGCGAAGAGGCTTGCCTGCGGTCTCAGCGGGAGTCTGGGGGAGGGTCGAGGGTCCTCATCCCCGAGCAGTGCTAAGGTCCCCGTCCCCAGGCGTTGCGTGTGGCAGAGCAGGCTTCACCACCGAGTTGCCCCAGGGGTGCAGACTTCGTTGAATTTTTGTGATCCTGGGAACTGGGGCACCGCTCTTTGGCTGGGACCTTCCCCTCCAGGCAGCGCTGGGACTGTAGTGTCCCCTGGAAGTGACCCAGTGACACCGCTGCACCGTGATGGGCAGTCGGGCCGGGATGTAGAACTCGCCAGCGCTTGGGATGGAGCAGGAGCTCTGTGAGTACAAGCGCTCGGCTGGGACTGCCTTACAGTTTAGGCTACATCACACAAGCTTCTGCTTGTGTCCTGCCCTGAGCAGCTGCAGCGGCTCAGCCCGTCTGTGGTAACTTCTGAAGCTGCTGGAAGTGGAGACTGTGTGTCCACCTCCTCTGTCTCTGCCAAAGTGGGATCCTGCTGGGGTTGGCGTTGCAAATGGTTTGTGCTGAGCGTCTCATCCAGGCCACGAAACTGGCCGGCAGGAGCTGTGAGACTACTTCCAGATCAGCCTGCCGTCGAGCGTGGTGATGGCCAGTCCTGCGTGGCTGTAGAAATACAGCAGGACCACACCGTTGGTGCACTGTACTTCGTTAGATGAAGGGGCCAACTGCAGTAGTCTCTGCTTAACGGCAGGTCAACCAAAAGCTGGGCCGGTGGTTTAGGGTTGGAGGTGTGTGACAGTGATTCTTGGAGCTGGGTGGCCCGGCTGGGGCTGCAGCGAGCCCCGTGCGCTGCATCCCCGTTCCTGAACCGCCGCAGGTTCAGTGGGACCTGGTGTGAAGCACACGATGGAGGAGGGGTGTGGGGAGTCCCGGAAGAGCTTGCAGTATGTGGTGAGGAGGTGCAGGGCTTCGATCACAAAAACCCCATGCAGCTCTGAGTTTAAACCGTCAGCCGAACCTTGTTATAAAATAAAAGGAAGTACCTAAGTCAGTGGAGACTTTTTTTTTCTTTTCTAGTGTGCTCTGAGGTTTAAGGGCTGTAGAAATCAGCGGGGCTTAAATTTTGAAGTCCTTCCAATGCTTTTGAAAAGTCACCCTCCACATCCTCCCTTCTTTCCCTTGGCCAAACTAGCTTAGAGAGCGGACGGTGGAAGATGATGCTGAAATAGAGCAACTGGAAGGATGCCTATCTAGAGAAGGGTAAGAAAAGAAAGGTTTGTGTGTTCAACAGATACCTGCAGCTGTACGGAGAAAATTATTTGGTATCTGACAGCCAGGGATGCTCACAGCGACCATCCCAACAAACACCTACCTGTGAGGCTTGTCAGTTCACTCGGTCACGGTGTTTGCTGCCGCTGACTCTCTCCTGCCAGTACAGCCTGTGAGATCAGTTTAATATCTGGCACGTCCTCTGCGCAGTGACTGTATCCTGCCGTGCGTGGGGGTGGGTGGGTGATCTCATGGCTTTTCCTCCGCTCCGACGTCCCTGCTCATCTGTTCCGCCGAGCATGGTTTCTCTGCTGGGGGTGTTACATCTGGCAGTGGCAGGAGGGTGTCCCCTGGACCGGGAGAGCCCTCGGGAGGGGGACACGGTGACAACGGCCACTCCCAAAGGGACTGCAGTGCTGGAAAAAGCTTTCCTTCGAACCGATTTTAATCTTAAGTTTTGAGGATTTTAATGTTGTACAAAGAGCTGTTTTTCATGGAAAATACCACTTTTTTTTTTTTTTAGCTTTTGGATATTGATTCAAATGAGAAACTTCCTCATTTCTGAGAATTTTCTGCCTTTCTGAAGATGCCCCAGCACGCGGAGCTGCAGGCAGGGCTGTCCGCTTCTGCTGGGCTCGTCCCTCCCGTCCCAGCTCTCCTTATCTCTGGGCGCCTTGCTGCCTCTTGATATATCCCCGTCACGTATCAGGCACCTTGATGTGTCAGACAGCAGGAGGACACGTGATTGTCTTCATCTGGAGCACCCAAAAAGCAACAGGCCATGGGCTGGAGTCTCTAGCAGAAGCTGGCAGCTCGAAATCTGTAGAAACCAGCAGAGCTTTATGAAGCTGGCAGCCCATACTCTGAAAAGTCTCTGTGATTTTCAGATTGCTTTTCAGCTCCATCTCTGCTGCCTGTGTGGTCTGGTGGCTCTTCAGTCCGATTTGGAGCTGGGGGCCCTGAGTTGAGCTGGCTGGAGAGCTGTGGAAAGCCTTCCAGAGTCAGGAGCGGACATCTCCCTTGCTTTTTCCTCTGCAGCTCCTACCTTACCTTCTGTTTGCAAAAACTTGTGGTTCTGGGGTTTCAGTCAAGTGTCTCTTCTTGTGCTGGTAATATGGTGCCCCGACGCCGGGCTGGCTGCAGGCAGGCAGGCAAACCCGTACCGTTGTTTCAAGATTGTCCCAGCAAAGGCTGAGGTCCAGCACGTGAGCTTCCATGGACGGGATGCTTTGCTGAGCTGACTTTGTCCGCAGTCCTTGAGGACGAGATGGCTAATGGAATGGCAGACAGGGCAGGACCGTGCCTTACGGGTTGGTTTTCTTCCCAACCTATTACAAACGCATTTATCTTCTTTTCTTTTTTTTTTGGAATGCAGCTTTTTTTTGCTGCTTTGGCACACTAAATCATCACGCCCAGAGCTGTGCTGCCTGGCGTTTGCAGCTCAGCCTCTCCGCTCACCCCAGCCTTTACCCCTACGGGGCTGTGTGTGGGAATGCTGCCTTCCCCCAGACGTGGTGGCTGCCGCCTTCCCACCCATGGCCCTTGGGGCCAGTCGTCCATGGGGAACGAGGTTGCCTTGGGTTGCCTTTTCCCTCGAGCTTCAAGACCCATCACCCAGGAGCTGCATGCACGGTTACCGTGCTGCGGTCCGTCCTGCTGTGCTGCCAGGGTTGTGGCACCTGGAGGGACGGGCGCAAGAGTTCCCTGCGAGAGTGCTGCGCTCTTGGCAGCACGCAGCGATGCTGTGGCTGCTCTGCTGCCTCCTGACACCGTGAGCTGCTCCAATGCGGCTGTGTCCCGTTCTCCATCGCTGCTGGAGCTCCCCTGACTCGCTCTGCGGTGTGCTGTGCTCCTCTTCTCCCAGGCTTGCGCTGGGCAGGGCCCCATCCTGCTCCATTTGAGCATCTTTCTGTGCTAGGGCCAGACCGGCCAGGGTTGGAGCACGTTGTCCCCGAGAGGGGGTGTCAAGGAGGGCTGTGGCGGCAGGCTGTGCCTCGCGGGGACGCTGGGTAGAGCAGCTGCTTGAGAGTCTCTTTCCTGTTTACTTGCTCCCAGAAGTGCCGGGTGATGTGGTGGTTAAAGGACATCCCTCCTGCATGTGCCGGTGCGTCCTTCGTTCCTCCTCCTCCCCCTCTCTCGGGGGGTGTCTCCACACGTGTGGTCCCCAGCCCGTAAGCCAGGTCAGATAACTGGGGTGGCTGCAGGTGGGAGCTCGGCCGTGTTGGAAGTACGGGATGTCCAAGAGGACTTTAACCCCCTTGGCACCCTGCACTGTAAATCTGCACCCCGTAAGTCTGCTTTCCAGCTGGCGGAGAGGTGGAGTGAGGACTGGCTCGGTGTGTTTGCTGAGTGTTCAGGCACTGCCTGACATGGTCCTTCTCGGTGCAAGCGAAGGGCAAGGCTCTCGTGCTCCTGTGCTGCCTCAGAGCAGAAGCAGGGAGCCTGCTGCCTCGTCTCTCCGAGCTGCCGTGCTCCCGTACCTCTGGCCAGGATCCCGGGGTGCTCTGGATACCCCCTCTCCTTCGAGCCTGCAGTCCTGTCTTGCTAATCCTTGCCAGCTCACAGCCCTCCTCAACTTCAGAGGACCAAAAAGCTGTCCTGGGTCCCAGAGCAGACCTTGAGCGGTGCCGTGCTCCCCAGCCTTGCTGGGCAGTGGGGAGTGGGCTCTGCTGGGACACAACTTGGCTCTACGTCCCAGCAAAGCAGCAGAAATTGTTTTATTCCTTCCCCTCAATGTCTCATCTGTCATTGAATGCCTTGTGTCAGCCTCTTCTCAAGGTCAGCAGCTCAGGCTCTGGGGCATGTCATGAAAAGGCCTAGAGATGAGGGCATGGGATTTTGGAGCATTGGCACATCAGGTTTGGTATGAACCATGGAGCAGGTCGGTGTGCAAGCAGGAGCAGGTCTCCAGTTCTGGGGACCAGATAAATCACAGGTGAGGTCGTTAAGAAAAAAACAAACCCAAGTGGTAGAGGAGCCTGGTGTGAAGACCATCACCAATAGCTCCTGCTCCTCCCACGCAAACGGAAGATAATGTCTCCTGCTAGGGCAGTGTGTGGCTTAGGTGGTATCTGCTCAGTGCCTGGAGATCTTCAGTTGGATGGTGCTGTAAGGAGATGCTATTGACTGGTTGCAACCATACTCTTGCCTTGGCGATGGAAGGTGAAGCCAGCACCGTCAGTGGTCTGATCATGGTTAGTGCAGATAGAGCAAAACTGGTGAAAAGGGAAGAGGAGATGCAGTGTTTCCATTTTTAACCACTTTGGGACAGGGCGAGTTTGATTTCACTAGCAGCCACTCTGGTAACTGCCTCTTTCTCTGGTTCACAGTGCGGTGGGTGGAAGGGACTCACATGGAGAGTCCGAGGAGGAGGTGACACAAGGCGATGCCTCAGCTACTCCCTGCGTTATGGGTGGAGGCGGGACAGCCGTCTGGGGCCTCTGCCGCGGATAATGGCACACAGGGAGATCAACGGGAGGGCACACATCTGGAAATCACATCTGTGCTTTAGTGAATACTCAGTCCTTGCTGTCTCAAAAGAGCTCTTGAGTTGAGCATGGTGGGGGAAGAGGTCCAGCCGTTGTGGTGACCTCAGATGGCTCAGCAGATGAGATCTTTATCCTATTTGTGTCTTCCCAACTTTACCCTAACACTGAAGAGCTCGAGCCCTGGCAGGGACAGGAATGAGCCCTCTTCCTGCTGCCCATTGAGTGTCCTGGCCAACAGTCATCTTTGCTGTTAAATCGCTGTCACGGAAATTTGATTGCATTGACTGGTGGGTTGGATGAAAACTGAGTCACGGCATCTGAACATCACTGGCACTTGCTGCTAGTGTGACAAATCTTTTCTGTCCTTCAGTTTTCACTCCTCGCCTTTGTGCCCTGTCCTGGGGACAGTGTGGTCGCTCGTGCCTCCATTTGCTTTGTGGTGGGGCATGACTCCCTGGGCATGAAAGAGTCAAAAAGGCACCTGTGTTGGGTGCAAAAATTCCCAAAGAGCTCCAAGGAGAGCTTGCTGCTGTTGGGCACCCAGGTCCCCAGATCCACCTCTGCCAGGGCTTCCTCGTTGGCCCTGCCAAGCTCCCGGCTGTCAGGCTGCGAGTTGTGCCGTTGGCTGCCTCGTGCACTCAGGAACCACTGGATTCCCATGTCTGCCCTTCTTTCCTCCTTGTTTTTTTGTCAGTCTGCTTGGTCCCATCCCCTTCCCCTCCCAGGCAGTGCTGGCAGTGGGCAGGAGTCCTCCAGCTGGCTGAGAGTCTGGGGACATCAGCGACCTTGTAAGCTCAAGGAGAGGGATGCGGGGATATGGGCACTTTGATGGGGGACATTAGCGCAGGGAACAGCTTTCTTGAGCAACTCACCCCCTTCCGTGCAGAGACGCGGTGCTGCGTCGGGTGCCCCCATTGACCTCTCCCTGCCCTCTGCGGTACCTCTCAGATCTCCTTACTTCTGCGCATCCTCCCAGGAGGGAGGGAGGGAGGGAGAGGCAGGCTGGAGATCTTCAGCTTCCCCCATCCTCCCACCGTTTTATTGTGCTCCTGTAAGGTCATTAAATTTCTCGCCCAGGCAGGGCTGGGGGGGATGGAGCCCTCGCTGCCACGCAGGAAAAAGGTCACCTTGGGGGTGGCTTATGGAACCATCCCTAGACAGACCGCCTGTCCAGAAGCACCAGTGCCGAGCTTCCCCTTTCCATTTGAGTCAGTGGAAGCTTGTGCCTGTCAAACAGACCAGGCTGACGACTGAAGGGTGGCTCTGCAGGCTGCCACCGGCCTTATTTCATCTGGGGAAGGGACACGAACTTCTTCAGAGCAGCATCCGTGCAAGTGAAAACCTGGGCTTACCCTGCCTGGAGTAGCTCTGCTTGTATTTGGGATGGAAGCGTGCTCCCGTGTCCTGCGTGGTGAAGGTGCAACAAGTCCAGTGCTCTAGTGGGTGCCAGCCTTGTGCGTGGGAAAGGATACGGCCGGCAGCCCTGGGTGCGCAGCACAATTCAGAAATCCTGGTACAAAACCCCATGACTTCATGCAGACAAAATTTCCATGGAGGACAAGAGGGAGCCCCAAAGCATCCCAGGAGGGGGATTGCTGGGGCCCTCGCCTGGTGTTTGCCATCTACCTGCCTGTCTCCTTGAGCCCCCCACCGCTGCCCTCGCGGGGCTGTGCTGGAGGGACAGGGTTGCTGGTGTCCAGCAAAGGGGAGGTTTGTGCTTCCCAGACCCAGTGCTGAGCTGGGTAAATTCTGCACCGCTAACTGTGACTCTGCTTTCATGCTTTGCAGACCGTTTGTGTTGCTTGGGATTCACCCTTCCTCATAGTGGCTGTCCTAAAATTGGGTGCCTGCACCCTGCTGTAGACAGATAAGATAACCTCTAAGAGAGACCCCAAACCGTGGAGTGTTGGAGGGTGAGAGTATCATCTGGAGGGAGATATCAAATGGACTCGCCCTGTTCTTCGCTCTTTCCGCGATGCTCCCTGCTGCCCACCCCAGAGATGAGGTGTGGGCCAGATGTGCCCAGTAGTCGTGGGAGAGATGTGTCTCCTAAGAAGTTTCTTCCCACCTAACTTGTATGTTTGTGTAGGGTTGGAATGAAGTGCCCATCGCTCCTTGGGCTGCGAAGGGAACCCCAGTGACCAGCTTGCATGGGATGTTTGGTTTCCAGTGATGTGGGAGAAAGCTTGGGGGGAGCCTGGGAGAGCCAGTGGGAGCATAGCATCCCATATGAGAAGTTCATCTGCTCGGGGAGGAGAGCCTGGCTGTGGGACTGGGCCAATGCTTGCTTTTCGCATCCAGCAAGCCCCCCCC